>CAIGRF010202821.1:0-11043 GCA_903798235.1 Fraxinus ornus | reverse complement strand
CAAGTTAAACGAGCATAAAGTTTCAGAGTATTACAGAACTATCCGAACTTATCAATGATTTTCAATTTTGTGGCGTTTAACCTTTCCATCCTTGGTTTATAATAGAAGAAATCATCAGGTCACATTTGATTTTTGCTTTCTTGGGGTTCTATCAAATATTGTGTGGGGTCCAGGGTACATCCTGCAACGAAGTTCGCATTAGTTGGTGTTAGAGACTTTAAAATCTAGTTTTTGTTTCCTTATCAATCTTTTGTTTTCAAATTCTAACTCTTCTAGTGTCTTCTTCGTTGAGTCTTCATCACATTCTTTGAGTCTTCACATCAAAACAATCACACCAAGAATATACAAGAATTATTTAGTAAATTAACCCTTAATGTGAACCCCATTGAAGGATGTCCCATAGAACCCACATAATATTTGATAGAACCCCAAGAAAGCTAAAATTAGATTTATAACAATGACCCAATGACTTCTTTGTTCAAGAACCGATGTTAAAGGTGTTGAATGCCACAAAACGCTCAAAATATAACAAATTCGCCAAAATGTATCAAAAGTCGTGATGAGAATCACATGTGGCACGCTAGCAAAGATCCACTATATATTCCAAGGGGCCGATAACGATGTCAAGAGAGAGAAGAAGATCAAGGAAGCTTTGTAAAGACGTGTCCAAGCTACTTGGGCCAAGAGTTCAAGTGCAAAAAGCAAGACACAAATATCCAAGATGGGAGTAAAGGAAGAGCCTAATCTTGGTGCAATTGATTCAAGCTAGAAATGAATAAGAAGGACATACATAAACACCTGTAACTTTTAGTTTGATCATCATTTTTCATCCGTGAGTACAATCTGGAAGCATTTTTTTAATTCTACATATTTTTGTTGGACGACGTCAACTTTTAATACCTAATTCTGTTGCTTGGAGTTAGTTTTAGCATTTTTTTTTCTTTTTTGAGGTAGCTTAAGGGTGTTTTCATAATTTTATCATGGTTGTCTTGTTTTAGAGATTAATTATAAAGTAAGATATTTGCTTTTAATCTTATTCTTAATTGAACTATCCATAACCTATCAAATATTTCCAATCTTTGTCGAGTTCTGCCTTTCCATCATTAGTTCTTGATTCAAGAAATCGTTGGGTCAAGATCCTTCTTTCGATTTTAGCTTTCTTGGGCTTCGTATCAAATCTCATAGGTTCCAGGGTACATCCTGGAACGTGATTCATATTCGATTGTATCAAAGCTTTGACACTAAAATCTAGTTTTCATTTCCTTATCCTTCGTTCGTTTTCCAGTTCTAATTCTTCTAATGTCTTCTTCTTTGAGTCGTCAACACATTCTTTGAGTAAGTCACGTTAAAAAAATCACACCAAGAATATTCAAGAAATGTTTGGTGCATTAACGCTTAATGTAAACACCATTGCAGGATGTAACCTAGAACCCACACAAGTTTTGATAGAACCCTAAGAAAGCTAAAATCAGAGTTATAAACTTGAACCAATGGTTTTTTTAAATTCAAGAATCGAGGTTAAAAGTGTTGAATGTGACAAAAAACTCAAAATGTACCAAATTTGCCAAATTGTATGAAAATACGCCATGGAAATGTTGGGTTGACATTCACTAAGGGTGACTTGAAGGAAGTAAGTGAGGAGGTTTCCAAGTATAAGTTGGAGCACGGACGACAAGCTAGCAAAGATCCATTGCATGTTCTAGAGGGGTTTATAATGATGTCAAGAGAAAAGAAGATCAAGGAAGATATGCAAGGACTTGTCAAGCTATGTGGGCTAGGAGTTCAAGTACAACAAGCAAGGCACAAAGATCCAAGGTGGGCATAAAGGAAGAGCCAAATCTTGGTGCAATTGATTCAAGCTAGTTGAAAAAGAAGGATGTAAAAAAAACTCGCATAACTTTTTGCTCGATTATTAGATTTTTATCCGTTAGTACAATACAGAACTGTTTTTTGATTCTACACATTTTTTTGGATGACTTCAACTTTTATGTTCAAATTCTTTTGTTTAGGAGTTAGTTTTAGTGTTTTTCTATTTTACGGTATCTTATGGGAATTTTTTGTTATTTTGTCATTGTTGTCTTGTTTGAAAAATTAATTATAAAGTGAGATTTTCGCTTTCAACCTTATTCTTAATTGAACTATCCATAACCTATCAAAGATTTCCAATTTTTAAGGAGTTCAACCTTTCCATCCTTGGTTCTCGATTCAAGAAATCATTGGGTCAAGGTTCTTTATTCAATTTTAGCTTTCATGGGGTTCGTATCAAATCTTTTGTGGCTTTCAGGATACATCCTACAACGGGGTTCATATAAGGTTGTATCAGAGCCTAGGCTCTGAAATTTGGTTTTTGTTTCTTTAGCTTTCTTTTGTTTTCCAGTTCAGATTCCTCCAGTATTTTCTTCATCGAGTCTAAATCACATTGTTTGAGTCATTCACGTCAAAACAACAACACCAAGAATATCAAGAATTATTTAGTATATTAACCATTAATGTGAACCCCATTGAAGGATGTACCTTAGACCCACATAAGATTTGATAGACTCGAAGAAAGCTAAAATCAGAGTTATAACCTTGACCCAATGATCTCTTGATTCTTAAACGAAGATTAAAAGTGTTGAACACCACAAAATGATCAAAATGTACCAAATTTGCCAAAATAGGTGATGAGGTCTAGAATAGCCGTGTTTCCAGTCTTCTTAGCGTTAATCCTTACACTCCGTTTCATCATGGTGTTATTTCCCATAAGCACTACAGAATCACCCCTCAAACCCTTCCTAATATTTTGTAGCTAGTTCGATCCCACATTGTCGACCGCCGCCACTAGAACCTCTGTGTACTCATCAAGAAGCTGACAAAGCTTCGAGTCGTATGCAATCTTATTCTAGGCCTTAGACACCTTAATTCCCATTGATACAAAAAAAGGTTATACTGGTATGTATAATTCGATTTATATGTACATCTAAAAGAGAGGGCCAAGAAATAGCAGTGGCTAAATCATGGCAGACAATGGTAGCGCTATCACTTTAACCTCTTCGATTTAGATTTGGGGCTTTGGAATTGGGAAGGTAAGAAAATACAAAAAAAATCCTAGTACCTTCAACGAGATTTTCATTAAAGGTTAATACATTAAAAAAAAAAAATTTGAATGTCCTCGGTGTGATTGTAGATGTGAATGACCCAAAGAATGTGATGAAGATTTATAAAAAAAAAAGACGTTAGAAGAATTAGAATAGGAAAACGAAAGAAAGATAAGGAAAAAAAGAACTAGGTTTTAGAATCAAGGCTATAATACCAACTAATGTGAACCCCGTTGTAGGATGTACCCTAGGACCCACACAAGATTTGATACGAACCCTAAGAAAGCTAAAACCGAATGAAGAACTATGACCCATTGATTTCTAAAATTGAGAACGGAAGCCGGAAAGGTTGATCGACATGAAGATTCAATTTTTTTGATAATTTTCAATTAAGAGTAAGATTGAAAGAGAACTTCTCGCTTTATAATTAATTTCTTATAAGACAAACATGATAAAATAACAAAAATACCCTTAAGATACCTTAAAATAGAAAATGCCAAAATTGTCTCCTAAATAACAGAATTTGGCCCTAAAAGTTTACGTCAGCCAACAAAAATGTGTTGAATCGAAAAAGCTTTCGGATTGTACTCACGGACGAAAATCTGATAATTGTACCAAAAGTTATGCGCATTTTTTTTACATCCTTCTTATTCGTCTTTAGCTTTAATCAATTGCATTAAGATTTGGCTCTTCCTTCACACCCCCTTGAAACTTTTTGTCTTACTTGTTGCAGTTGAACACTTGACCTACGCAGCTTAGACAAGTCTGTGCATGGCTTCCTTGATTGTATTCTCTTCTAACATTGTTATCGACCCCTCTGGAACATGCAATTGATCTTTCTTGGCTGCAAACCCATGATTCTCATCACACATTTTGATATATTTTGGCAAATGTTCTTGGTGTGAATGTTTTGATGTGAATGACATAAAGAATGTGATGAAGACACAAAGAAGAAGACACTAGAAGAATTAGAATTGGAAAACGAAAGAAAGATAAGAAAACAACTAGATTTTAGAGTCAATGCTCTAATACCAACTAATACGAACCCCATTGTAGGATGTACCCTGGAGCCCACACACGATTTCCCCAAGAAAGTTAAAATCGAATGTAGAACATTGACACAATAATTTCTTGATTCAAGAGCTAAGGCTGGAAAGGTTGAACTCTACCAAGATTGGAAAACTTTAATAGGTTCTGGATAGTTGAATTAAGAATAAGATTGAATATACGTGATTAGAATCATGGGTGACAAGCTAACAAAGATCTATTGCATGTTCTGAAGGGGGCATAACGATATCAAGAGAGAAGAAGATCAAGACATACAAAGACTTGTCCAATCTACATGGACTAATAGTTCAAGTACAACAAGCTAGACACAAATTTTCAAGGGTAGGCATAAAGGAAGAGCCAAATCTTGGTGCAATTGATTCAAGCTAAAGATAAATAAGAAAGATATACAAAAATGTGCATAACTTTTGGGTCGATTATCAGATTTTCATCCGCGAGTATAATTCGAAAGCGTTTTTCTGATTTTACACATTTTTATTGGACGATGCCAACTTTTAAGGCTAAATTCTGTTGTTTAGGATTCAATTTTAGCGTTTTTCTATTTTAAGGCAGCTTAAGGGTATTTTCATTATTTTGTCATGGTTGTCTTGTTTAAGATATTAATTATAAAGTAAGATTTTCGCGTTCAATCATGTTCTTAATTGAACTATCCAGAACATATCAAAGATTTCCAATCTTTGTGGAGTTCAACCTTTCTAGCCTTGGTTCTTGATTCAAGCATTGGGTCAAGATTCTTCATTTGGTTTTACCTTTCTTGGGGTTCATATCAAATCTTGTGTGGGCTCTAGGGTACATCCTGCAATGTGGTTCACATTAGTTGGTATGAGAGCCTTGGCTCTAAAATATAGTTTTTGTTTCTTTATATTTCTTTTGTTTTCAAGTTCTAATTCTGTTAGCGACTTCTACATTGAGTCTTAATCACATTCTTTGAGTCATTCACATCAAAACTATCATACCTAAACAATCACACCAAGAGAACTAAAGAATTGTTTAGTGTATTAACCCTTAATGTGAACCCCGTTACATGATCTACCCTGGAACCCACAAAAGATTTGATTAAAACCCAAGAAAGCTAATATCCGAGTTATAACCTTGACCTAGTAATTTCTTGATTCATGATCCGAAGTTAAAAGTGTTGAACGCTACAAAATGCTCAAAATGAACCAAGTTCACCAAAATGTACTTAAATGCATGATGAGAATCATGGGTGGCAAGCTAGCAAAGATCCATTTGATGTTTCGGAGGGACAGATAATGATGCAATGACTTGTCCAAACTACTAGTCCCAAAGTTCAAGTGCAATAAGCAAGACACAAAGTTTCAAAGTTGGAGTGAAGAAAGAGCCAAACCTTAGTACACTTGATTCAAGCTAAAGATGAATAAGACGGATGTACAAAAAGGAGTATAACTTTTAGCTCAATTATCATATTTTCATTTGTTAGTACAACCCGGAAGGGTTTTTTGATTCTACACTTTTTTTGTTGGATGACGTCAATTTTTAATGCCAAATTCTGTTTTTTAGGATTCAATTTTATTGTTTTTCTATTTTATGGTAGGTTAAGGATATTTTCGTTAATTTATCATTGTTGACTTGTTTGAAAGATTAATTATATAGTGCGATTTTCACTTTCAATCTTATTCATAATTGAACTATCCAGAACTTATCAAAGATTACAAATCTTTGTGGCTTCACCCTTTCTAGCCTTCATTCTTGATTCAATAAATCATTGGGACAAAGTTCTTCATTCGGTTTTCACTTTCTTGGGGTTCATATCAAATCTTGTGTGGATTCAAGGGTATATCCTGTAACGGGGTTTACATTAGGTTGTATCAGAGCCTTGACTCCGAAATCTAGTTTTTGTTTCTTTATCTTTCTTTTGTTTTCCTTTAAAAATCCTCTAGCTTCTTCTTCGTTGAGTCTTTTCACATTCTTTGAGTCATTCACATCAAAACAATCACACCAAAACATTCAATATTTTTTTTAGTATAATAAGCCTTAATGTGAACCACGTTGTAGGATGTACCCAGAAACCCACGCAAGATTTGATAGAACACAAGAAAGCTAAAATCAGACTTATAACCTTGACAAAATGATTTTTTGATTCATGAAATGAGGTTAACAGTGTTGAATGCTACTAAATGCTCAAGATGTATCAAAGTGCATGTTGAGAATCACAGGTTGTATGCTAGCAAAGATCCGTTGCATGTTTCGGAGGGGTCGAAAATAATGTCGAGAGAGAAGAACATCAAAGAAGCTATGTAAAGACTTGTCCAAGCTACGTGGGCCATGAGTTTAAGGGATTGTATGATCCTCATAGAAAATCAAGAATTTCATGTTGATTTAATTGTAATGGATATGAAAGATAATCATTTAATTTTGGGCATGGATTGGTTATCAAAGTAACTAGCTACTATAGATTGTAAGAAGAAGTGAGTAACCTTTCAACCTTTAGGAACTGAACCATTTACATTCACTGAGACTGAAAAAGGTTTTAGATTCACAATTGTATCGGCATTGAAAGCACAAAGGTTACTAGATAGTTGGTGTTTGGAATCCTTGGTTAGTGTTATGGCTATTGAAGCACAACACAATTTGAATATTAGTGATGTACCAGTAGCACAAGAGTTTCCAGAGGTATTTCCCAATTATTTACTTGGGATACCACCAAATCGTAAGATAGGGCTTGTGATTGATTTAATTCTAGAAACTCCTCCAATTTCCTAAGCTCCATATAGTATGGCCCAACCGAATTGAAAGAGTTAAAGTTATAATTACAAGAGTTGTTTGATAAAGGTTTTATTAGACCTAGATTTTAACATGGGGTGCACAAGTATTATTTGTTCGAAAGAAGTATGGTACGATGAGATTGTGTATAGATTATCGTAAGTTGAATGAGGTAACAATTAAGAATAAATATCCACTACTGAGGATTGATGACTTGTTTTATCAACTTTAGGTTGCAGCTATATTCTTGAAAATTGATTTGCAATCTGGATACAATCAACTAAAGATAAAGGAAGAAGACATCCCTAGGACAACATTTAGCACAAGATATGGTCATTATGAGTTTTTAGTGATGCCATTTGGATTGACAAATGCTCCAGCAGCTTTCATAGGTTTGATGAATTGGGCACTTAAGGATTTTCTTAATATGTTTGTCATTGCATTTATTGATGACATCCTTATTTATTCCCTTACTGGTGAATAACATGTTGAAAACTTGAGGATAATACTTCAGGTTTTAAAGGACAAGCAGTTATATGAAAAGTTTGAGAAATTCTAATTTTGATTAGACAAAGTCATAATTTTGCGGCATTTTCAAGGCATATCAGTTGATCTAAGTAAAGTAGAGACTATTAATAATTGGCCACCCCTTTGAGAGTTTGGAGTTTTATGGGTTTAGCTGGATATTATCGTAGATTTATGGGACGATTCTCAAAGATAGCTTCTTCTTTAACGAAATTAAACAGAAACAGTATGAAGTTTGAGTGGACACATGCTTGTGAGCACAGTTTTCAGGAATTAAAGAAAAGCCTGAATTCGGCTCCTATCTTTTCGATTCCATCTGGTACTGGAGGCTTTGTGGTTTATAGTGATGCTTTTAAAAATGGTTTGGGATGTGTATTGATGCAAAATGGTACAATTATTGCATATGCATCTAGGCAACTTAAAGAATACAAAAACAAATTATCCTACACATGACTTGGAGCTTGCCGCAGTTGTATTTGCACTTAAAACATGGAGGGGTTATTTGTATGGGGAACGGTGCGAGATTTATAGCAATCACAAAAGTTTGAAATATTTCTTCATGCAAAAGGAATTGAATATGAGAGAAAAAAGGTGGCTAGAATTGGTCAAAGATAATGATTGTGTTAGCAATTATCACCATGGTAAGGCTAACGTTGTAGCTGATGCGTTGAGTAAAAAATCAATATCTAATATTGAAACTATGGTTGTGACTCAAAAATCAGAATTGGTAGACTTACATAAATGGATATTGAAAATGTATCACAAGGATCTATGGAGGCTAAACTTGTAGCATTGACACTTCAGCCAACTTTATTAAATAGAATCCAGCAAGAGCAACTGGAAGATGATTATTGTTCCAAGGTAAATAGTGATATACATGCTGGAAAAGTTTTAGACTTTCAGGTATCAGATAACGATATATTTCAATTTAGAGAGCGATTGTATGTACCTAATGCAAAAAATAAAAATAAAAATAAAAATCGAGGTGATATTCTATCTGAAGCATACACAACACCATATTCTATTCATCCGGAATATACTAAAATGTATAGAGATTTGAAGTTGCATTATTGGTGGCCGAACATAAAAAGTGAGATAGTTGGCTATGTGGGACAATGTTTAACACGTCAACAGATAAAGATAGAACATCAAATGCCAACAGGAACCTTAACCATTACCCATCCAAAATGGAAGTGGGAAAGAATAACAATGAAATTTGTGGTAAAATTACCGAAAAAAACTAAAGGATATGATAGTATTTTGTTATTGTGGATAGATTGACCAAATCATCTCATTTCATCCCAGTTTGTTCCACTTATTCTATGGACTGATATGCACAACTTTATGTATAAGAAATAGTTAGACTTCATGGTGTGCCACTATCTATTGTTTCTGACAGAGATTCTAAGTACTTGTCTCTCTTTTGAAAAAGCTTACACTAAGGCTTTGGGAACACATTTATCTTTTAGCACAGTATATCATCCTCAAACTGATGGACAATCAGACAAATAATACAAATATTGGAAGATATGTTGAGGGCTTGTGTATTAGATTTCCAGGACCAGTGGAGTAAATTTTTGTCGTTGGTGTAATTTTCATTCAACAACAGTTATCAGGCTACAATTGGAATGGCTTCTTATGAAGCATTATACAGTATATATGTAGATCTCTAATTTATTGGCATGAGATTGGAGAAAAGAAACTGTTAGGTCCAAATATGGCTCATGAAATGGTTGAAGTTGTGACACTAATACGTCGCGGGATGAAAATTACTTAGAATCAACAGAAAAGCTACGCAAACCAAAGAATGAGAATGCTTAAACTCACAGTCGGAGACCAAGCATTTTTGAAGGTAGCACCGATGAAGGGGGTTATGCAGTTTGGAAAGAAAGAAATATTGAGCCCGAGATACATTGGTTCATTTTCTATTATCGAGAGAATTGGGAATGTTGCTTGCAAGCTTGATCTTCCTTCATCAATGTCCTAAGTGTACAATGAATTTCATGGATCCATGTTAAGAAAATATATTGGAAATCCCTCTCATGTGCTGAAGAATAAACCGATAGAGATAAAATCAGATTTGACTAAGAAAAACCACTAGAGATTCTTCAACAAGAAGTAAAACAACTTAGAAATAAGAAAATTCTGTTAGTTAAGGTATTGTGGCGGAATCAGATAACAGAAGAAGCCACTTGGGAAAAGGAAAGATGAAATGCAGGTTAAATATCCTAAACTTTTTGGGTAAGTAAATTTCGTGGATGAATTTTTTATAAAAAGGGGAGGATGTAATACCTCGAACTTCACTTTTTACACTTGGCCAATATGATTCATGCATTACTTGCTACTTACATTGTCATTGCATTTGCATCAATAGTTCAAAATTTCTTTCTCTTATTATGGTCCATTTGATCATTGAGGTTTTAAAAGTCTCTATATGGTGTTGGTCTTCGACCCCCCAACCTAGGTGGTGAATCGTACATTGAGCTATGGTAGAAATTTTGGTTAATCCAAATGTTGGATATTGATTTGTTAAACAATTGTAATCCTGAAATTTTCGAAATCATTTTCAGTAAAGTTATACACTTTTAATTCGGGACATGAGACATGAAGTAACATGATCACAATACAATAATATAAGGTTTATGCGACGTTATAAATATTGAGGTGCAAATTGTTGAAGTCGGTTAAGAATCGGGGCGCCAATCGAGGTAAGGAATCGAATGAACGATTAAGGAATCAACTCTATAAATTAATTTAGGATCCTACGACAATTAAATTAGGTTGTAAAATTAGATTTTTACTACAAAATCACCTCATGCTTGGAAACACCTCAGGCTTTATGCTATTTTTCCTTTTATAGCTAGTTTCTTCATTTCTAAGCATTATGCACAACTCAAGCTCCTTAAATACTTTATATCTATCTCCTACAAAACATATTAACTCCTTTAAATCATCCCCAATTAATTCCAATTGAAAATAAAGTTGATAAGTGTATTTTCTACACTTATTCGGGGCTTTAAATAATGACATTTCGTAATTATTGTCATGAAATATAGTCTAATTTGTGTTATATTGTGTCTAACAAGTAAAACTCGCGATTTGATGAAGAATTGGAGAAATCAAGCGAAAAATGGTGAAATCCAAAACCATGGGGACTAAAGTACAACATTCCAATAATTGTGTCGGATTGCAAGAGGGAGATTCAAGAATGCTGAGGGTCAATTGGAAGTGAAAAGAAGCCAACGGGATGAAAAAATTGTTGAAAATAGGCTGCAGGCCCTGTGTACGCACAAACCCATTATGGAGTTACTGAGTCTGAATCATGTTTACTGCACGCACGCACAAGATGAAATCTAGGAAAAATTTGTGTTTTCTTATTTTGTTTTTGAAACTTTTGGTATGCAATTTTTTGGCACTCTATATGTATCATAAGCTGACCAAAACGCAGAGAACCTCCCTAGACCTAAAAATTCATATATATTCAACATATTTCGGAGGTGAAGAATGAGGCACGATCATCAACTAAATGCAAATTATACAAGTGTATTGAAGATCATTAATCCAAAGTCAAGATTCAAGCCAAGAAATTGAATTTTTCCGATATCTCCATTATTTCACAATCCCAGTGATGTCTTTTCATTATTTCTTG
>CAIGRF010202814.1:0-20964 GCA_903798235.1 Fraxinus ornus | reverse complement strand
TTTTTTCCTCATTTTTTTTTTTTTATTTGTGTCACTTTTTTAGGTAGAAATGATGATACATTTGAAGAGTTAAGGATAGATGAATGTAAATGATTGACAAGCAAACAACGACGGTGTTTAAATTCCAACATTTTTCATTCTTAGTTGTTAGGTTATTGGTGAAATTTTTGCTGCTTGTTTTGTCATTTTTTTTTAATTCCTGTCACTTTTTTTAAGCGATAAACATCACTTTTTAATAAAAGTAGCATTGTAACTTAACTTAAAAAGTGAGATTTTTTAGTACTTTTTAACTTTTTACTTTCAAAATATATTTCATATGATTTTTTTACCTTGGATGCATCGAGGTTTGAATTCGTATATTTAAATTTTCAAAAATATACATGTATACTTCTAGTTAAATTCTCCAATGAGTTATTGTGACTTTTCAGGAAAAAATAAGTGATAGCATTTCACTTTTCCACACTCTCATTTTCGTAAACACTTTGGATACATCAATTGAATTGATTCAAATAAATATGAATCGAATGTAAGATTAAAATAAGGTTTGAATTCGTATATTTAAATTTCAAAAAACACATACGTATGCATCTTATTAATTGTTCCAATGAGATATTACGATTTTTTATAGAAAGTAACAGGATGCCACTTTTTCACAGTCTTATTTTTGCAAACATCTTTTATGCATCAATTGAATTGATTCAACACAAATATGAATTGAATGCAATATTAAAACAATATTTAAATTCGTATATATAAATTTTAAAAAATGCTTACGTATGCTTCTAGTTAATTGATTTAATGAGATACTACGACTTTTTCAAAGAAAAAGCGACAAAATATCATTTTTTTTCACATTTTTCATTTTCACAAACACCTTGGACGCATAAGTTGAATTGATTAAAAGAAATATGAATTGAATCGAGATTAAAATAATGTTTGAATTCTATATTTAAATTTCAAAAAATACACACGTATACTTCTAATTAATTGTTCCAATAAAATACTATAACTTCTTAATGGAAAAGTGACAGAACGTCACTTTTTCACATTCTCATTTTCGAAAACACTTTGAATACATCAATTGAATTGATTCAAAGAAATATGAATTGAATGCAAGATTAAAACAATATTTGAATTCACATATTTAAATTTGCAAAAATACACATGTATGCCTATAGTTAATTGCTCTAATGAAATATTGCGACTTTTTTCACAGAAAAGTGACGGAATGCCGCGTTTTCTCATTCTCATTTTCGCAAATACGGCCTATGCATCAATTGAATCGATTCAAAGAAATATAAATTGAATGCAAGATAAAACAAGATTTGAATTCGTATATTTAATTTCCAAAAATACACGCGTATGTTTCCAGTTAATTGCTCTAATAAGATATTATGACTTTTCAGAGAAAAGTCATTTTCCCCAATATCTTGAAGGCAAATCTTATTTTTTTTTTTTAATTAAACATGATGGAAGGAAAAGATTTCTTTTTAATTTTTTTTAATCAAAGCAAGATAGAAGGAAAAGAAACTTTATCTTACATGCAATACACATTATATTGTTGTTCAAAATTATGAGAAACATCGGATTTGGAATGAAAGTGGATCAAAATGGCCGTTTATGACCGCATGGTTCACTGGACCATGAGTCGCATGGCCATATACCGGGACTAAATGTCCCGGTATGTTTCATACCATGCAGCTGTATGTGTATTTTTTGACCGTTTATGATCTTTTTTTATCTGTTGTGGTTTTGAATTTGGTGACTTTTGACAATGTTTTGGCACCATTTCGTATCCATATACTGTGTGTTATAAATAGGTGATCATAGTTCGTTTGAACATGTTGAAAAAACAGAGAAAAAAAGATCATTTATCATTTAAAAAACAATAGAAATCACTTTCTTCTTCATATTCATTCTCTCCCTATTGTGTTCTCTAGTTTGAGTAGAATTACTTTTTGTGCTTTATTGTAATTTTGCAATAATACTTGATTACTCCTACAAATCGTTTGTTGGAAACCCTTAAGCATCTCAATCAATCCGGAGAGGGGGCAAATTTAATTTGAGGATAGTGATTACGCGTTCGAGACTTCCATATTGTTCGTGGTTTGATTCAGAATTGTTGCTAATTTTGGCATGTTTCTTCTTCAAATCCGGTATCATTTCAACAACAAAATGGAATTCACAATTCTTCAAGTGACCTTATCTCATTTCCTATGTTCAGATATTGATAGTCGTCTTCATGGAGCCTGTGCTTCCATGAGTCAGAATTAACAAATGTGATATCTACTATCGCTTATGATTACTCGATCAGTAGGGAGGCCGTTGTGGTGCCGGCCAACCATAGACATCAAGAGTCAAAATCGAGATAATGGTCTAATTCAATGTAAGAAAGTGGAATTTGATTCTCGTGGCGTCGTAGAATGTTTAGAAACTTTGGTAAAAGATGAAATTTGAGTTTTAAATCCTGCTTTAGTTTCCGGAAAATTGAGCGTAAAAAATAATTTCAATTTTAACAATTTGCCATTTAATCTAAGCCTCTGTTTGCTTCACATTAGTAGAAAAAAATGGACTGTTGATACAGTAGAATAGCAGTCATATTTGATCAGTTTGTGTGTTGGTGGGACCCACTTTGAAAAAAAAGGTACAAATTTTCATTTTCTTTCTTAAATAGTGTGAAACAAACAAACAGGGACTAAATTTATCATTTTTTTTTAAATGGCCACGAAATATAAGGTATTTGTGTAAGTACCACTTAAATCAAATGTACAATTAAGCTCCTGTTGGTCTCAGTAAATTATAATTCATTTTTTTATCTCCTCTAATCAAATACACATTCTCCGATAAAATAATGTTACACGTAAAATCAAAAACTTTCACTTCTTGTTTAATTACACAATCTCTAAGCAAATTAATATTCCTCTCATTATAATGTGGAATAATGAAGGTCAAATGAAGCGCTAGATGCGTCACATAATTGTACCTTTAATATAGTTTATCAGCAACGGTGATAAATGTCATTATTCTTTATCTTCACTATTTCTTTAAATATGTTCTTGTACACGAGGCCCGTGATTATAATTCATATAAGTATTGGAGATGACATTCTCTCTATCATCATTTTATTTTGCCACATGCATAACAATTTATACCCAAGATGCACTTTTGCCACTCACCCGATGCAAGATGAAAGGTTTTGACATTGTCCCCTACCTTAATATATTGACAAGGGAAATAAGTACAAAAAGTGACGTATCACTTTACCTCCCAAGAACATCTTGAATGGTGGTGTAAAATTGGTACATTTAAAATCACCTTTGCATTCTCATTTACATTTTGGTGGATTTAAATTCAAATTTTACTTCAATATGAAGATCTAAATCTACTTTTCACCTATCGTGGATGTAAAAAAATATTTAAATTTATATCTTTTTTTTTTGTGTCGAAAAATACAATTTGCATTCCTTTGGGGATTTTCTCTTCTTTTAAATTTATATCTTTTTTTTTTCTGTCGAAAAATACAATTTGCATTCCTTTGCGGATTTTCTCTTCATTTGAAAGATTTTCGGTCACTTTGAAAATTTAAATTTATTTTACACTACGATTGAAGATGTTCTAAGAATACAAAATAGAATAATGCTATTCAAGATAACTGGTGTCAATCACCAATCTAAGTAACAATTACACGATATTAAATGGTGGATTCACTTAAATGAAATATCGCATCATTTAATTAAGTGCGTGTTCGGTAGAGATTAAAATCAGATTAAAATTGAAAAATTATTCGTTATTGTTGACTTTTATTATACGAGCGAGACCCAATAACGGCTATATTTTCAATTTTAATTAGATTTTAAGCACGACTGAACACGTCCTAAATATATAAGTGTGACTATCTAAACTGATATTACAGGTTCTAAATAACATCACTCTTCTATAGAAAATAAGACTCACTAGTGCTCTACATAAAAAATAATAATATTTTGTATAAATCACATTGTTTGATTAACGAGTTAATTTAATCAATGTTCACTGAATTTTGTTATAGATTATTACTTACTTACCAAAATTTAAAAGATCGCTCGCTACTCATCCAAATTTGAACAAAGTTACCTATCAACCACTCATATCATTTCCATTAGTGTTACATGTAGCAAAGTTCAGGGAGCAATGAGTAACCTTGTTCTAATTTCGGTGAGCAACGAATAATCTTTTAAATTTTGGAGAGTAAATAGTAACATATAACAAAATTTAGTGAACAACGAGTAACTTTTTAAAAATTGATGAGCAAGCAGTAATTTATAACAAAATTCAGTAACTATTGATTAAGCCGATTTCCATTATTTCCAAAATACATTTTCCTTCTTTTTTTCAATTACTTATTTTCAGTAAAATAATATTACAAGTAAATTCAAAATTTATCTTATTTTTCAATCATATATATTCTATCAATTTATTATTTTAAAATGCATTTTCAAAAGAAAATGAGGTCTCAAAAGAAGCTAAGGGCATGTTTGTCTCCTATTTTTAGAGAAGAGATAGAGTTTTGAATAATTTTTTTTTTTTTTTGAGAATGTGTGGTTGAAAAGTAAAGTAATTTTATTGGTTTGTGTGTAAAATATTTTATTGAGCGAATATGTTGTGAATATTATTTACTGTAGCAAATATTATTTGAGAAAATGGATGACGAGCATGGACTAAAGGCCTGTTTGGTACGGATTTTTAAATTTATATCTTTTTTTTTTGTCGAAAAATACAATCTGCATTCCTTTGCGGATTTTCTCTTCATTTGAAAGATTTTCGGTCACTTTGAAAATTCAAATTTATTTTACACTACGATTGAAGATGTTCTAAGAATACAAAATAGAATAATGCTATTCAAGATAGCTGATGTCAATCACCAATCTAACTAACAATTACACGATATTAAATGGTGGATTCACTTAAATGAAATATCGCATCATTTAATTAAGTACGTGTTCGGTAGATATTAAAATCAGATTAAAATTGAAAAATTATCCGTTACTGTTGACTTTTATTAGACGAGTGAGACCCAATAACGACTATATTTTCAATTTTAATTAGATTTTAAGCATGACTGAACACGCCCTAAATATATAAGTGTGACTATCTAAACTAATATTACGGGTTCTAAATAACATCACTCTTCTATAGAATAAAATAAGACTCACTGGTGTCTACATAAAAAAAAAATTAATATTTTGTATAAATCACATTGTTTGATTAACGAGTTAATTTAATCAATGTTTTTGTTATAGATTATTACTTACTTACCAAAATTTAAAAGATAGCTCGCTACCCATCCAAATTTGAACAAAGTTATCTATCAACCACTCATATCATTTCCATTAGTGTTACATGTAGCAAAGTTTAGGGAGCAATGAGTAACCTTGTTCTAATTTCGGTGAGCAACGAGTAATCTTTTAAATTTTGGAGAGTAAATAGTAACATATAACAAAATTTAGTGAAGAACGAGTAACTTTTTAAAAATTGATGAGCAAGCAGTAATTTATAACAAAATTCAGTAACTATTGATTAAGCCGATTTCCATTATTTTCAAAATACATTTTCCTTCTTTTTTTCAATTACTTATTTTCAGTAAAATAATATTACAAGTAAATTCAAAATTTATCTTATTTTTCAATCATATATCTTCTATCAATTTATTATTTTAAAATGCATTTTCAAAAGAAAATGAGGTCTCAAAAGAAGCTAAGGGCATGTTTGTCTCCTATTTTTAGAGAAGAGATAGAATTTTGAATAATATTTTTTTTGGAGAATGTGTGGTTGAAAAGTAAAGTAATTTTATTGGTTTGTGTGTAAAATATTTTATTGAGCGAATATGTGGTGAATATTATTTACTGTAGCAAATATTGTTTGAGAAAATGGATGACAAGCATGGACTAAATTATCTCTTTGATTAATTAGGTGAAAATTCCAACCAAATCCGGGCTAAACCAAACCTCACGGCAAAGCAATTTTTACCCATTTTCCCATACCATAGTCCCGACCCAAACCGAAAAAGTTTTCGATCCCTCTCCCCTCCCGTTTCACAAATTTCCAAGTGAAAATTCAGTAAAGTAGGTTAATTTAGCTGGAGTTAACCAGCCAAAAAAGTGAAAATATGTCTTTGGGTTATGCAGAGAAGCTCTCTTACAGGGAAGATGTGGGCACTGTTGGCATGTCTGAGATTTTCGAGCCCAACCACCTTTTGCAACAAAAAGTCGGTTAGCTTGATTCGTTTTAGTTTTATTATTGTTTTTATATGTTTTGGACAATTTCCTGTTCTTCATACGCACACATGCACGGACATTTAGCTATTCTGTGTAGAAATTCATACCCATTGTACAAGTATTAATGCTCATTAGTCATCACTGGAAATACCATGTGCTTGATTTTGGGAAAATTTTCTTTTATTATATTTAATTTTTCTTTTCATGGGTTTAAGAACTGGGTATGGTCTTTTTTAATATTATTTTTTTTATTCTTAGTATTTAATTCTAGGGGATTTGGTGTAGTAGTTCAATCTCCTTATAAATCCGTTGTCTATCTTATGTTTAGCTGGGATTTTGTGGGCTACCACATCATGTCAGCCTTCCTTAACCTTGGTGGATGATGATCCATCTATATTCCTCATATCAGGAAGGATCGCACCCTTCAAGGCCTAACTCGTCCACTGTATCAATGGTAGTCGCCTTGTATGGGCACAACTGATTTGGAACCAACCATGAACTTTTTGGCCACCAGGATCCAATCTGGGACCCACCATTTCGGTTTGGCTACAACTAAGGATTCATCCTGATCGTCAATACTGCTACGTTTGGGACCTTTGATACCACTTGTAGGGAATTGGGGTTTCATTTCAAATTGTTAACCTAGTAGCTGGTGTAACCTAGTCCCTTGTAAACCCATTATGTACCTCATGTATAGTCAATTGTGAAAATTTGTTTGTACTTTCCCAACAGTAACTGGATTATACACATCTCTCATATTATTTTTGGTTTTATGAATTTGGATAGATTCAGCTGACTTTATATTTTTTGTCATGCAATGTCAGATTGAGCAGCTTGCATTGTTGATTGAAGAGGTGGAAGGCTCTTAACTCACTATATATTAGTCTTTTCCCTCTGGAAGCAAACATGCAAGGCCATCATCATTTTTAATTTTAAATATGTTGCAGAGTAAACATCTAGTTGCATTTACTGGTGCTGGAATTTCGACTTCTTGTGGAATACCCGATTTCCGAGGCCCAAAAGGAGTTTGGACACTGCAGGTGAATATCACGCTCCTTCGCTTTGAAATGAAAAATCACTCTAGAACTCGAAAAACTATTACTCCCTCAGCAATTTTCTACTGTTTTAACAGTTATACTGTTATAGGCATTGCATAATTGGTGGATTATATAATCCTTTTTAATTGAGCTGCAGCGCGAAGGAAAAGGAGTTCCTGAAGCATCTTTGCCATTTCATCGTGCAATGCCAAGTCTGACACACATGGCTTTAGTTGAACTGGAAAAGAGAGGCATCTTGAAGTTTGTTATTAGCCAGGTTAGTGAGAGGATCTTGAAGTTTGTTGTTAACCACGTTAGTCTAACTTGCTTGTATCAGGGCTTTGTCAGATGTTCTCCGTCAACTGCAGAACTTAAAAAGCACAGCAATGGGTGCATACTCATTCTATTTATTTGGATTTCCGAAACATTTAGACAATACTTCCTGTCTAATAAAAGAACCAAAATGCTACATGCTACTATCTGTAATTTAGAAATATATCTGACTATTATGTTGTGAATTTTTAAGATGGCCTGTAATTAATTATTTGCGAAGTGGGATTTAGTCCAACCCTTGGGATTTATTCATGTTTTTTTGAATGGATTGCACGATCATGCCTGGTGAACACCCTGGCTAAATGTTTCTCATTCCATTGGTTCAGTTGCACAGCAGAAATTTGTTAAATTATGTCATTAGGAACTTGCAGCATTTTCTCTTCCTCCATGTCTTTGCCTACTGACAATTTTATAATACTTTCATTCCAATTGGCCTCATGTACTGTATACTAACTATATCACAAGACAACAATCTTTTTGAAACATTCTGTTTCCAGAATGTTGATAGTCTCCATCTCCGATCTGGAATACCAAGAGAAAAGCTTGCAGAATTACATGGAAACTCATTCAGGGAAATTTGCCCTTCATGTGGAGCAGAGTGAGAATTAAACTTAATGTCATTTAAGCTTAAATCTGTAATAAGTTCAATTTCTCTTCACTCTCTTACTCTGTCTCTTTCACACACACACACACACTCTTGTCATGCTTGCACATACAAGGTTTTTTGAAAAGATAACTTTCATAATGTTGCCTTTTTTGATTAATAAAATTTTGATTACCTNAGGTTTTTTGAAAAGATAACTTTCATAATGTTGCCTTTTTTGATTAATAAAATTTTGATTACCTTTCAAAAAAAATATAATGTTGCCTTTTTCTATTGGGGGCATTGAAGGTACCTGCGGGATTTTGAGGTTGAGACTATTGGGTTGAAGATAACACCAAGACGCTGTTCTGATGCGAAATGTAACTCAAAGCTTAGAGATACTGTCCTTGATTGGGAGGTAAAAATGACTTCTGTCTTGTTTGATTTATCATGAACCAATTAGCAAAATCTCTGTTCTTTGTCAATGGATTTTGGGTAACAAGAAGGCTCTCCCTTAGATTCCAGTATTCTTACTCTTGCAGAAACGGTCTTTTGTTGTTGTACCATCTCCTTACGTCGCAAATAGTTTGCATTAATTTTTATGATGGACATATGCTGTACTTGATTGCTTCAACCTAATATTGATAATGATATTTCCAATGCATTTACTTAGCTAGTTTGCCCTTTTATGTTCGTTTAAAGTATCACATGCTGTACAAAGTAATTCATGTTTAGTGGATTAAGAATAGCTTAATAATTTGCTTATGGGCAAAAGATTCCGGTAGATAGTAAAATTTAATTCCATGAATTACTACTAATGTATGACGCTTCCACATTCCACTAATAATTTTTCAGTTTTTCACATATTCATTTTGACTGAAGTCATAGTCTGTGACTCGTGGGTGGTGGGTGATTTCAAACTTGTAAATATTTTCCTACAATGAGCCATCTGGGATATTTATTTATTAAAAAAAGAAATGCAGAGATTTGATCATGTGAAAAAGTCTGTTGAAATCTTCGTGAGGAGATGTTTTATGGTTAGGGGCAAGATTAAAGTCAGTGTTTCATGATCTTATGAAGCAGTATCATTTTTTACCGTGAAGAAGGGACATTACTTTAGGGAAAATGGAACTTCCAAAGGACGTAGGTCATGTTGTTCTTATGAAGTTCTTCGTTATGATGTATCTACAACATTTTTCTCTCAGGATGCACTTCCCTCAAAGGAGATGAATGCCGCTGAGAAACATTGCCGTATGGCTGATGTGGTCCTTTGTTTGGGAACCAGGTCAGTCTCAAAGCCTCAATTATCTTCTTGGATGTTATCATACCTCATCTTTATTTTATTTAGGGTGTGTGTGAGCCACATTATTTTGAAAGAATGTATTCTGGAATAGTAGAATGATGGAGAATGTATGGTTGAAAAAGAAGGAAAAATTATTGATGTAATGGAAAATATTATTTTATTGAAAAATGTGTGGTTGAAAATGAGTAGAAGAATGCGAATTTTAATGTGTACCAAACAGGAGCTTAATTCATCTAAGATCGGTTGATACGTGGTGGAACCTACAAGATCTGTGTTAGTTATTTAAAGTGGATTCGGAAAATCTTTGATGTTTCTAGTCGATTTTAACTTTTGAAACCTTTTTAATCAAAGTGCTAGTACAATGGAAAATATTCAATGTGTTCCGTGCACCTATTGATTTTCTATTTGAAATCAGTTCTAATGGATGCTTGTTTATGTTCAAAATCAATGTAAGAAATGAATAGAAGTAATAAGCTGCTACCAGTATAGGGGAAGATGGAGAAATGCAAACTGATTTTTAAGAGTTAGGTTGAAAAACCTGCATCCACCACCAAATGACTCGTTTGAATTTCAGCACAGCAGCAGCAAAAACCTTTTTTCCTCTGGAGGTCAGTCCATGTAAAATCATCCTTCTTCCTTTGGAGGAAGAAGAATGCTTTTTCTTTTACTTAAAAGGTCAGTCTAAAAGCAGCATAACCACTTCTTTTTGACTTGGAGGGTTAGTCCAATGACAGCAATATGCCTTGAGCTGATATTGCAATGAAGTTCTCTCAACAATTTTGGCTCTTTCAGACTTCATCTTGGACATCTATTCCTTCATTTTCAATGCCCACTTTGGTTTTCAACATTCACATCTCCTAGAACTTCAGTTCTCGTTGGTTTTGTTGTGTGAATCTTTCTATGCAAGTGATATGCCAAAATATTGTATTGAACTGGGGAGTCATTTGGCAATATTCCTCATATGATCTTTGCTCTACTAGGTTTGTCCTTATTTCTTTTAATTGGAGATTATCTGCTTATCTACTGCTACTGGCAATGACAGGACTAGGTGGTCTGGAGTTAATAACTTTATATTTCTTTTGTCATTGTTCTACATACGGCCCCGGTTTGACACACATTCTTTCAAAATACATTTTTTTAAAACTCATTTCAATCACACATTCTTTAATAAAATAATATTTTCCATCATATCAATAACTTTTCCTTACTTTTAACCACATATTTCCCGTCATATCACTATTTAAAATACATTCTTTCCCAAAAATATCCATCAAACACCCCTACAGTTTAAGAAATGTTGCAACTTCATAAAATGTACCTCCAGTACACAACTGAAGAGATTAACAGCAATTTGTAAATTGAATTTTCTTCTGCTGCACAAGAATGGTTTGAAGTGAGAGTCCTTGGAAATTTCCATCTGAAATGCTAATAAACTAATTGAAGTTTAATATTCTGGCCAGCCTATTGATTTGGAAACTATAGTATCATAATTGAGATTGCTTATCAGAACTTCCTTCGTCCTGGTGCAATAGGATTATGGAAGCCCGTAGGTTACCAGATTAAACTTTTATAGTCGAGTGATTTCTGATACTTTATTAATTATCTGAACACAATTGTATTCTCCTCTCATTATATATGGTTGCCCAGCAAGACCTTTCTTGTGGGAACCTTTTTTTTTTTGTTCTTTTTATGTCATTAATTAATTAATTTATTTGAACAACCATCTCAATATACATTATACAGTTTGCAGATCACTCCAGCTTGCAACCTGCCTTTAAAATGTCTCCGCGATGGAGGGAAGATAGTAATTGTCAATCTTCAGGTTTGTAGGTCCCTGAAATCCCGGCTCTTCCCTTCATCACTGCAGATGTTATGCCTGTCACATCTGTTCTTTTATCTATTCGCCTTTCTTTGGCAAGTCACCTTAAGTTTTCATCGAGATCTTTAAAAGATAAGAAAATGTTGGAAAGTTAACAACATAAGCCCTCAATTACTTTTGGTATAGTTATTAATTCCCGAGGCTCCAAGCCTATTGGAAGATTATCAATTTGTTCGTTGCAGTCAATATCAAGTTTGGACTTCTTACCACAATCTGCATAGGTCCCTCTTATCTATTCGTTCTCCAAGCTCAGATGAAGGAAGAAGGAACAGAGACAGAGATATCACTATCAACATGTTATGGGACAACTCGTGATATTCATATTGATTTATTATGTGGGATACATCTCATATAATACATGTCATTCTTCTGCTATATCTTTGTTCGTTTCTTCTGGAACAATACCAACCATATTTTTATGGATCAATAGCAAGAAATTCATAACTTCTGCATGCAATGTTTATTCTGAAATAACCTCATTTTACGATTATCTAACCCCAATGTTTTACTAAGTTCAATGTTAGCCGGATAGTCAATGTTGTCAAGTGTTTATTACAAGATGTTATTTGACAAATAGTTCCCTTGGTTTATTGGTCACATTTTATTAGTGAAGTGGCTTGGATGGTTGTTTTGTTGGTGACATGTTTTCAGCATATATCAACATATATCCTGGATAAGTATCTCACTTCAGAATATTTCATTGCATATTCGAACAACAATAACAATGGGGAAAGATTTGTATATTCAACAATCTTCACTATCTAAGAATTTTCCATAAATTGTAATCTAACTTTGGAGGAAGAGAAGCTTAGACAGAGGAAGAGAAGGATAAGAGGAAAATGAGTAAAAGGAGAACAAGAGGAGGAGAAGGTACTGGTGGTGGTGGAGGGCAGATTTGGTTCCAAGAGAACTTTCCAGTTCTACGCTTAAGCTTCTGTATATGGTCTAGGACATTCACATATTTTGGAAGCAAAAATATATGGTATATTCAACAAAACCCACCTCGACAGCCACAGCATGGAGGAGCTGCTCCTTAATCCGCACTACAACCAATAAAAATTTCCTCATAAAAAGAATGAAAATCCTGGTTGGAAGCCACCAATTATATGTTGACTCTATAGATTTTCCTGCTATATTTCTAACTGATGCAAACATTTACAAGTGATATTGACATGATGCATCTCAAGTACATGTTAGGACAACAATTGTGCATCTGTCTTATCAGTTTGTGATGCACAAAATGGCTAGATTTATTTATTTGAATTTTCTGTTTGTTTTGTTTTCTGTGTTAATTTTCTCGATTTCCTCCTTACTGATTATTTGCATGTTCCATTGTTCTCAGCCTACTCCAAAAGACAAGAGAGCAAATTTGGTGATCCACGGGCTTGTTGACAAGGTAGCTCTGTTTTTATTTTCTCCTCTGAAAATGCAACGTCGAGTGACCTTTCTAATGCTTGAGGAAATCCTTTTTAACATATATTCTCATGATTTGTCGTAGGCTTCAACATTGGGTTTACTCGTGTCGTCATTCAAAAATCATGTCAATTTTTCAGTTGAATATTCATTCTGTTCTATCTCTGAGTTCTCATACATCGATTTCATAACCAACTATGATATGACAACATTTTAGACTTTGATGTTGTCATTTTCCATTGCATGACAACATTTTAGACTTTGATAGTACATGACATGAGCGGCAGGTAGTTGCAGGGGTTATGCAACTTCTAAATATGCAGATTCCTCCATACATCCGAGTTGATATTTTCCAGGTGGTTTTCTATCAATTCCGCTGCATTTCAGGTATCACTTTTTCAAGACTTAGCCTCATATTCTTGATGCTTGTTGCAGTATGGGAGATTTTATGCAAGCGTCTGATCACACTAACTGAGGCAACATTGATTGTCTACTTTTGTTGAATTGTGGCACAGGCCTCACTCACAATCCTGTCATTGATCGTCTACTTTTGTTGAATTGTAGCTCAGGCCTCACTCACAATCCTGTTCACTCTCTAAATTACACCAGTGAAAAATTTGGTTTTGTCATTGTTGATGAAATTAAAAACAATTGAATTTTATGCTGGATGATGTGGATGTAGAACTTGTACAGTGAGTTTCGTGCTGAGTTGATGTAGTGGGGTTGCGAAGTGAATGCATGGCCTACTATCAGTGGTTGAGGGTTGACTTTTAATTATAATAGTGCAACCTTTGTTGGGTTGAATTGTGGAGAATGGATATCAGATTAATGTGGTACTTGATGGGCATTTAGGTCTAGATCATTTGGTTTCAGACTTTCAGTAGGACTATGAATAGAGATTTCAGTCTGGAGTTTTTAATGAACTTTGTTTTATGGTAATAAAGGTAGTTCTGAAGATCCCATGACTGTGTTATGCATCTGTGGAAAGACGTGAAAATGTCTGGTCTGTTTTGGATATTGGTTCTGAACTTCTTAATGCTGTTGTTTGCCTTATATTCTGCTTGATATACTCAGTGTGCAGTCAATGTGCATGTCAAAGCACATTTCCAAGAAAGGGATGGTGATGCGTGCCTGTTGATGATAAAAATCTCAACTGACACTGATGATTTTAGAGTCAACTCACATTATTATGACAAGTCTATGACAACTCAAAAATGGTACTCATGTCAATTCAAGTTCAATGTCTTGCTTTCCAACTTGAGTTTATTTCAAAATAGTTACTTATTCCAAATGCACACACTTTTCATTTTAATAATTTTATTACTTAAATCAGGAGCATCTTTTTCATAAAGTCTTACTTCCTCCACCTACTCAACTGCACAGTACTATTACCACTGCAACGACCACCGGTCAACCCTACCTCTAAATTCACCGTAGCACCAACAAATTGACCTTTACAACTTGCATCACTGGTGAACAACAAAATTTGCATCACTCCCTGATGGATTACGGATAGAATAGAATTAGAAGTTATATGATTTTAAAATAAGAATTTAATTCATATTATGGATTATATGAATAAATTGATATTTTCTTTTGTCCTTAATTCTTCTATTCTTTGTACATCTTTCTTTTCTTAATATTCAATCGTTCGTTGTCAAGCGACTAATCTAAAACTAAAAAAAATTCTAATAGGCTATAACTATATAAAAATGTTAAACATAACTGAATCTAATCTAAACAATCCTAATATAAATTGAACACTTATTTCAAATCCTATCTAACTTCTAATTCTATTCTATTCTATCTTTCTCCGTATCTCCATCACTCCCACCCATCACCAACCACTAGTTTTGCCGCCAAAACCATTATCAATGTATCCACCAGGTCTTTCCAACACCAAAAAACTGAAAATCCTATCCACTTCACGTCCACAATCCTAATCGATATTTGACAGTTCTATCCAGTTCCCATTATTTCTTACCATACTATGCTATTAGAAGTTACAATTTCCTGAGTTGGTGAAGTTAGTGACAACACGGCACAACAATCTATACTTCAAGACACAGACATTTCTGACAATGCTTTATTTGCAATTCTTTTGAAGTTAAAAGGAAACAAGTGAGGGACCGGGGAGGAAGGTTTCCGTTGACTGGCTAAATCATTTTGCTCTATGAGGGGTTTATAAACTAGTGAAATTAATTTGGACCGGAGGTCGATTGAGTAATGTTGAAACTGAACAGAAGGCCCTCTCTCTGTAGCACTTGCTATCTATGTCAACGTAGTGGAGTGCATGGTTTTGTGCACAATGCACATCAATGTCATGATCACAGATTCACAGTGAATAGAAAAAGGTTTTGTAAAGGGCAAGGATTTGGTATAAAGATTGTGATGGTGGACAGAAAGTAAAGTAGGTGCTTGTGCTGAGCTGTATGTGAAGGGTGAGATAGATATGGAGTATGGGCCAGTGGAAACTATGATGGTTGTTAAGAGAGAGATTGATTTTCACACTACAGTAAGAGTGAAGGGAGAATGACAGTCCTACATTATTCATTTCCCCTTTTTTCTCGTCATATGCCTCCTGATCATTAATTATTGTAAAAGGCTCATGTAGTATGGAGGTGATCATTAATCAGAGAGCAAATAAGCTCTAGAACTTCTAATTCCCACTTGTTTCGACCAATGCTTAGCAATACATAGAATACCCTAGACGCCTTACACCTATACTACCAATAAGGATCATTCATTGCATCTATTTTTAGCTGCTTATTCTATACATATTGTGTAATGTTAAAGACTATTTCCTAGATGTTTAGCCCTAATCTCTTTCCATACATAGTATTAGTGTTGTGTATATATATGTACAATCTTCTATGAGTAATGTATGAGAAATACCTTGGATTGATTACATGTAATATTTCTTCTATCCTCCGATGAAAATATTTGTGGTGAAGATAATATATAAATGAAGTACATGTATCTTCTGACAGCCTAAGATCTTAGATCATCTGGCTCAATAATTTGTAAACTAGCTATGTGAACAAAGAGAAGTACTATTGTACTTCATTCTATTAATAAAGTTCTTCTATAAACAATATCACCATGATTAGTTTTGTTCTTTTAACTTTCATTGAGGTGACGTTCATCCATTCTACAAGTATGTTCAGTTTGTAGTTTTATGTTGAAGCCATTATCCTGTACTTGCTTTAATTGTTTATATCTTATGTTCTAAATATTTTCTAGAGATTATTAGCGATTAGTTTATGCTCATCATATCGTAATGCTTGAGACTAATACAATATGCCTGGTATTTTTAGGGTTTTTGAAAGATTGACTATTCATACTTTAGACCTTCGTGCACTTCCAAGTTCCCTGTATTGCTGTTCTTGAGAATTCCTTGCTTGCTTCGAAGTGGACATTGATCAAGTGCTCTTAACTATTTGGATTTTGTGTGCCTTTGTAGAGAAAAAATATGCGAAGTGGTCTCTAAGGGTAACTAGTGTACATGGAGAAAGAGCTCCATTGCCGTTCATTAAATCAGTTGAGGTATTGCCACTCATATGTTATCGGTTAAAAATACATCCTTCCAATTTAGTCCTCATGCCATTTTATCAATTTTAATTCAAGATAATGTTGTTGATTGTGATTACTCATCTTGTTTTATCCTACAGCGGGGCCATGTTTATTTCTGAAATTATTTGGTCGATTAATTCGGATTGAGGTGAAACTAGTCTGTCCATTTTGTTTCATTATGCAGGTTACCTTCCCTGAGAGGCCAGAACTAAAATCAGCTACACTGGAGAAGCAACCATTCTTACTAAAAAGGTACTTCCTCATAGCCAAAGCACTGTTACAGTTATTACACAGGTCATTCAACTTTATTTCTTTTTCCTTTTAAGAAGAAAGTTTTCAAACAAGTTCACTGCAAAAAAGAGTGAACATTTATCTCCTTTAGGATGTTTATTTGAGCTGCCTCCTATGCAAAGAAGTCAATTTTTTCTCAGTTTCTTGGTCCTCTATTATTCATTTCCGTGGTAACTCTTCATTCGATTCTCTGTGAATTGATAGAAGGATTCGGCAGAAAACATATAATTATTCCTTCTGCTCTACCTCTTCCCATTCTTCTAATTTTTTCCTTTAGCCTATGCTCACATCTTCTACAGCGATTTCACCCCCATTTTCCATTTCCCACTCCTGAAAAATGCTACTGAGATTTGTATTCCATATTCCCCCTTCAATATCTTATTTACTTGGCGTCACACATTCCATCCTCTTTTTTTAGCAATCGCACAGGGGTTGGAACTCATCTTAGGCTCTTTTGTCACCATACCAGGTGTCATGCCTGAGTCCATGCTTTCTGCCATCCCCTATCTGGTAATCAAAGTGTCTGACAAAGTCGTCCCATCCCTAAGATCCCTTCCTTCTATGAGTTATGCTACACGTACCTAATTTTTTACCTAATGGATTACCAAATTGACAAGTGATGACCCCCTATTGGGGGTGCGCCTGTGGGCCTAGACGCCCCCCCAATAGAGGCCGTCACTTGTCAATTCAGTAAAACATTAGATAAAAAATTAGGTACAAATAGAATTTTCCTCCTTGTATTCCTCCGAACAACCACCCTATGAGTGAAACCCTAGATGATGTCTACCTTCTCTCTTCCAAGTCATATTTGGCCCCTTTTTGGTTTAGCTAAAAAAGTTGATAAAAATTTAAGTCAAAGTCAATAACTAAATTTAACACACATTTTATGAGATCTACAACTTTTATCAACTTTTTAACCAAGCATTTCATCGACTTTAATCAAAATCTAATTTTTAGCAAAACCAAACAGGTGCTTAATGTTAATGTCCTGTCTGCACAATCTGCCTTTGTCATTTGCAAGTCTCAACAGCATTTGCCTAGTAATTCTTGGCTACTACTCATCTAAATAGCCAATAAGCTTGTATGATGTTATTCCAACTGACAAGGCGATCCCTTTTAGTGCAAGTAAAAGAAGATGTTAGGAGGTTGTCTTACTAAATCCTGTTAAAAAAATTAGTTATACGACTAGCATGGTTGGCATATTGGTAAGACATGAGTAACGTATGACTCCTAAATATACATCTGGGTAGAGTGGCGCTTCATCTCTAAGTGGTTCAAGGCCAATGAAAATTCAGTTGTACTTCATCTTCATCAGTATGAAGTTCGCTAAAGTGGACCTGACTATTAACAACTACAAAGATGAGTCTGCTTCTGTCCAGAAATGAGCTTAAACATGATATGTAGAAATCAATAGTAGGTGAGAGTTCTTCATATTTTGTGAGTTGGAGGATGAATCACATTATTCAGAGGCACATCAAAATGAGCGTGCATAAATTACAATCTAAGACAACCGGATGTCCCATAAAAGAAAACTTTATTGGGTCGGGAGACCATTTTACTGGTTTATTTCATCATTACCCACTCAATTTCAGTCCTTGAAAGAGGACTTGTTATGCGAGATGCCAAGATCCATGCTAATAGTGGAGGAGAAAATCTGAAATGTGAACCCCTGGGTCTTAGAATATTTGGGATAAGAAACATACTGCACTGTCAGTTATGGTAATTTTTGTCATTTAAATGTTGCTCACATATTTATGATTATTTGCAGGAGTAAGATTTAATTGCAGAAGGGTTATCCTATATTTTGGTTCAATTTCTTATAATCTTCCTATTTTCTAAGCCCTTCCTGCTTTCTTTGGTGCTTCAGGGAAATGCTCAAATCGAGACCTTTTAAAATGGTTCTGAAGGTTAATTTCAGTGATGGCTGTGGCTGTCCATTTACCAGCATTGAGTTCCCAGTAAATTTTCAGGTGAGTATTAGGGCATAACCATGTTTTCACTTATCATGTTCCCTCCCCCATCTTTATCTGAATCCAGCTGTGATCCCCTTCTCCCCCTCATAAAATAGAAATGGTAGGTTGGGGAGTGTCATTAAAAATAGTTAATACCTGAAACCTGACGGAAAGAAGAATCAACTAGAATGATCTCCAAAAAACCTTGAGTTGTCAATTTGACTCATAGTGGTTTCATTACTAGAACCAATGTGTATCTATGATTAATGACCTTAAAGCATGTGAAGGATAGTTGTGCACTATACACTGATTACTCTTCCAGTTTGCTTGTTTCCCATGTATGTTTCGGCTTGCTGGTTTCCCATGTATCTTGCAGCAAGATACATGTCCTCAACACATCAAAGGCATGACAAGCCTGATTTATTTGGAATAAAAAACTAGGAAAAATTTATATTATTTAAATATTTTGTAAAAGAATCAACATTACGTGTGAAAAATTGAAGGAACTTCATGCTGCTATATGCTATCTTTAACACGTAAATTTATTTATTTTGTTTCCGCTAGTTGTACAAGGTACAACAACTACTCTCCTCGTACTAAAAAGATTCCTCCTCCAAAATTCAAAATCAATAAAAAAGAGTTACATTGATAAACAAAAAAGGTATTGAAATAAATATCAAATTATTAATGGTGATAGCACTAAAGTATCACGATAGCTGTTTCAATCTGGATCAACTGAAGAAATTCTTGCCCCTGTTTGTATTCTGAATTTTAGAATTTATGACAGTTCACATCAGTAATAAGAGGGGCTTTAACGGAAGGGATTGGAACTGGAAGATACCCACTTAATTGTGACTGACTTCATAACTAAGGGACCTAAAGAGGGGTTATATTATCCTGCATGCAAACAACCGCCCCGGTTATATAATGAAAAAAGAAGAGAAAAGAACAAACAAAAGATGATTTATGGGTCTCACTTGCCTAATCGAAAGGAAGTTGGAGGTTTCACCACTGATGGTTGCTGCTTGCTCTTCTGAATCATTTTTGTTGTGTACTGTCTTTATTAAATTTTGAGATTTTGTCGGGGTTCATGTTGCAAAATGTGAGCATTACAAGTGGTGACCTCTGGTCATTTTGGTTATCATCGTTTTATGTGATGTGCAAGTATGCTTTCTCTGCAACTTCTTTGTTGTGTTAGGCTACTTGGATGCACTATGTTCATAAGGTTGCCGTCACTCTGGTACCAATTATGGTTGACATTTGTTTAACTCGTACTGCTGCAGTTTCCACTTTCACCTCTTGTTATCATTTACGTAGCTTTTGTATTAATTCCAGTTCCAGTGAAAACTCAATTATATCCAGCAGAAAAGTCACTATTTGCTCTCATGCCACGCAGAAACAAACAGACAGCACTAGCCAAGATAAAAATGATGTAATTCAGAAGCTGAAAGACACAGCAATGATAGATGAATGCTGCGGGAAGTTTTCTTTAGTCGAGAAAAAGATCCTTTCAGGCCTGAAAAAGGAAATTGCCATATATGCCGGCACTACAAACATAGTTAGATACTGTGATTCTTCATCAAGCAAAGGCTTTGGCAATATCAAGTGGGCAGGTAAACGAGAAAGAAAAGAAATCAACGTTAAAGGGAAAGGTTGCTCTGTGGCAAGGCATGAAGACGAAATTGTGAAGAAATTGAAGGTGTGTTGAATTTGTTATTTCGGAGTATATATTTTCAGGAATCTTAATCATCAGGAGGTATATCATTAGCTGTATAGTAACACTGCTAATTAATAGGTAGAGTACGATTAGCTTGTAAATCTTTTGGAAAGGCTCGAGTATATTTTGTGCGCTGAAACCGAGTCTCAGTTGGGAATATTGAACTGGGCAGTAAATATTGTCGTATGATCATCTGCCAGCCTTTTTGAATTTGTAGACACTGTGGCTTAGTAGTCAGTTAAACTGTAAAGCCTTCTTTTGCAGTGTTTCTTATTTAACAATTTTAGATGTCTTCTGCTGATTATCAAGTAGATGCATGTATGCTTGAAACTATTTGAATCAACTTTAGTTGTTCTAATGAATGGCTATCTTAGTGCCCCGACCCCAGGCTACACGTCCGCTTTCATCAGCCTGTAACCCAAGTCTTTCTCTAAACACAATTCAGATCGTTTTCTTGCTAATAATAGGCTGTTTAAGTAATCTTCTTGGTCAATTGAAAATTATTCAAGAAACCCCGGTTTGTCCGAGCCCAAATTCGAGCCACTATCTGAAAGATTTTTATTTTTTTTGGAAAAAAAAAAATGAATTTTTTGTTGTGATTACAGTCCCATTAAAATACCAAAACAGCA
>CAIGRF010202803.1:38569-54467 GCA_903798235.1 Fraxinus ornus | reverse complement strand
TTTTTTCAAAAATTTTCGAGTTTTGGGGTTGCTACTGGATGCAGAGTAAATAGATCTGTTTCCCCAATTAGATTTGAAGCTTTTTATGGGTGCTGCTGGACAAGCAAATAATAATTATTTGACTGAGGGCGGTGGTAGGGCGGTTCTGATGTGGTGGTGATGGTTAGTGTTGGCGGTAAGAATTCGATGAGCTCTAGTTTTTTTTTTTTTTTGATACCTAGGTGTCCACTATCGGCGACTAATCCTGAGGTCTACGCTTTGGCTCCTCAAGACGCAGATCAGGTAAACCACGGGATGTGCCCCAACTGGCCAGTGTCCAAGAGCCCCCCACTGATCTGTCAAAGTGCCGAGCGAGTCAACACATGATGTACCTTACTTTTCAAGAGAATTTCCATCTTCTAGGATAAAATACTGCATTCCAGGAGAGAGTCTGCTTTCCAAGAGCCCCACGAATCGAACCCGCGACATCTGAACTGCCAGCAACTAAGAACCCCCTCATTTGCTTGTTGGGATGTGCCCTGGGGGGCCAATGAGCTCTAGTTTTTTATTTTGGAGGTGGAGGTGGTTTGGATAAGACGAAGTTCTTTTTTTATACATATGCTTTTTATTTAATTATTTCAATTATTTTGTTATAGAAATATAAAATTTACCATTTTACCTCTAACTTAATTTGTCAATATAAGTCAAAATTCCAAGTCTAGTGTTGACTAACGAAATTTTGAACGAAATCTATTCAATGGACTCCGACTGTTATTAAAGTGAAAGTTTCGGGATTTCGAGCGCAAAAATAAAAGATTAAAGTGTATTTTGCAACAAAATGAAATGTTTGGGACCTCCATTACAATTTTCCTTAATACATTGTTGCTGGGAGTGGCAGTTCAACTCCCTTGAATGCTCACACTGTCACATAGTAAGTGATTGTGTTTTGCTAATTACATTCTCTTTCTTCACTAATCACAAATTTCCATTTGCATTAGGCAAACTTGGAGGCTCGGCTTGATCATAGACGGTTCATGCTCGTCAAGTCACGAACTATTGATGATTGAAAACTATTTTTTCGTGGGCCTACTCAATTTTTTGCTCATTTTATTAAGTAGAAATTACATGAATTAAGTGTTTTAAATATCTCGATTCAAATTTAAGAATTATAAGTTTTTCTTTCAAAAATTGGATATAATTAAAATTGTAAATATTGATAATAATTTTACAAAAAATATTTTACGTATCTACCCCACTGCAATCTACCCTATCAAACCCTAATTATTTCCCAATCTCTTGTTTTTCTCTCTGTATAACCACAGGCTCTCCCTCTGTGTGTGTGTGTGTGTGTGTGTGTGTGAAACCAGTGAGAGTTGACGCAACGCCACAGGTGAGACCACCGCTAGTTCAGCGAGCTGTCTCTTGCCTCTTATTCATTTGTCGATTCGGCCCTAACGCACGTCGTGGTTGAGATCTACTGCACGCCATGGCCGGAATTGCAGCTCCACGATCTAATGTTGTTTTTTAGGTGTGTTTTTTCAGTTGGTGGATGAGCTATGGTGGTGGTGGTGCTCGTGGTGGTGGTGTTTGGGGGCGGTGGCTTTGTTGGATCCAACGGTGGTGGAGGTTGTGTTGGACATGATAGTGGATGTGGTTTTGTTGGTGGAGGTGGTAGTGGATCTTGTTGGTGGTGGCGGCGACGACGGCGACGATGGTGATGATGTTAGCTGTGGTCTGCGCGCCATGGTCGGGATCGCGGCTCCATAATCTGATGGGTTTTTAGGTGTGTTTTTCAGTTGGTAGATGGGGGTGGTTGCGGTGCTTGTGGTGTTGGGTGGCGGTGGCGGTGGCTTTGTTGGATCCAACGATGACAGAGGCTATGTTTGAGAGGGTGGCGACCGTGGATTTGTTGGTGGCGGTGGCAGTGGCAGTGGTGATGATGATGATGTTGGCTATGGTGTTTGACATGATGGTTTTGCTGTCAGAGGTGGTGGTGGTTCCGGAGATGATGAATTCGACAGCGATGCGGCAGTGGAGTGATGAGATGGTGCTCACAAAAGATTTGGTTGACTGTGACTAATAAGTTGGTTAATGTGCGATCAATATAAACGATATGTGATCAATGAAATAGATAAATTGTGACCAATAATTTGATAATTTGTGACCAACTAATTTAATATTTTTATGACCGTGAAATAAGTTGTGACTTATAAAATTTGTTATTGTGACCAATGAATAATATGTGACCTATTAATTCGATAAATTCGTGACCTTTATAATATTCAATTGTGTCCAAAAAAATTATAATTAATTCGATAATTTGTGACCAACTTGTATAGAAGTGTGACATTATATTTAATTTATAAAATATATTTTTAATTAATTAAAAGTCTTTATTTTAAATTAATTATATTTCAGAAATAAAATTTAATAAATATCCGATTTTTGAAAATTTAAACTTTTTATCTTAATTTTGAAACGAGTTACTCTTGGTTATGAACTTTCCCTTTTATTAATTTTTATGAAAAAGGCTCAACTTGGCTCATGTTCCAAAGAGCCAAACAGAACCTAATTTGTGGAGAAGCCGAGCTCCATTTCCATTTGTCACCTTTTTATTGTTTATACAACTCAACCTCTACTTAAGTAATATTCTTTTTTTTTTAAAAAAAAAACAAATATTTAATTAAAGCAAACTTTATCGAAATTAAAGTTTGTCTCACCTACCAAATCCACTCCTCAATTGACGCTTGAGATATTTTGTCGCGTGCAATTATACCTAGATTACACGAACTAAACACCACACTATAAAAATAGCAACTCAAAGAAGTCTCAAAAGATAAAATAAAAATAAAAATACGGACTACTTGCAAATAAGTAGGTCGAGAACCATCACAACCTTCATGTTTTGAAACTAACACTTTTGATTACAGAGGAAGCACATCAAATGCGACTCTTCCCACTAGAGTAAATTATGCTCATGTTAGGTAAGAATTATTCTAATTTAAGTAAAAATCAATAATTAATTTTAACTACATATTTTATAGGATCAACAACTTTTCAATCACAACTTTTATTAAAATATGTTAAAAATTTTATTTTAGCTCATGTTTGGCTCCCATTATTTGAAATTTTAATAGTTAGAATAATGTTTTTTTTTGAAAAATAAATGGTTAAAAAATAATTTTTTTAAACTTCACGTAATATTATTTTATTGAAAAATATGTGATTAATAAGAAAGGAAAAAAAAATGAATTACAATTTTAACGAAACATGGCCCTAATTAGGGGTGAGCGTGTGTTGGGTTGGATCGATTTTTATCCCAACCCAACCCAACTCATATAAAGATTAGAACCCAACCCACCCAACTAAATGTCGATCGGGTTGGGTTGGGTTGGTCGGTTTGGGACAATCAATAAACATTTGTAGAACCAGCATATATCCACTGAAGTGCCAAGAATTAAAGTAACTCCAAGTGAATTGAACTCTAAACATATTATTCATACTATCAGAAATAGAATATAATTGAACAAGAATAATCAATTCCTTTTAACTAGGAATTTCACATAATTTAATTACCATCATTCATACGTTGGCTGAGAAATAGGTCCAGGACTAGGAGCAGATTACATCATTTACAAACTGACAAACCACATTTCCCTTTCCATAATCCGAGCTAGTGGGCTAAGATTTATTCTTTTATTTTAAGTCAGTGGTAAATAAGTTTTGACCAATTAAATGTGTGCATTTGGACAAATCCCTTAATGTTTGATAAAAGATAAAATCATAGCCACAAAATAGAACACAATATGAGTGGCAAATTACCTTGATCGGTAGATTTTGTCAAAATACTGCAAAGAAGCGTCTGAATGTCGTCATCCTCAAAAATCGAAAGAGTTTTCGATGAAGTTCCATTGACAGTAACGAAAGGACTAATTAGAAAATCAATGTTAAGCTCAGCTAGAAATTTGCAATCTTCTAGAGCCCTTGCGCTGTTTTTGTCAAATCTCTCGACCCCTGTAGATACTTGTTAACCAACGTAAGGAATTTTCGGGCTGTGGATAAGGATTTTCGGACAGAGAACATGCCGTAATTGTACGCATTGGATGAAGAATTTGAGTTTGGAACAAGCATTGATTTGCAGAACCCAGAATATGGGGGATTTACATATGGTTGAAGGGGGGACAGAATTTGCTGGCGAATGAGTTTGTAGGGGTGGAAGAGGGCAAACAATCCACCGCCATTGAAGCTAACCAGTTGCAAATCATCAAGTGGTAAAAGCAAGCTTGACATCAAATGGCTAGAGAGACGGACGATTGGTGAGAGACGGCAAAAGAGAGAGAGAGAGAGAGAGAGAGAGAGAGAGAGTTGGAATTTGGTTGGAAGAATAAAGTTAGGGTTGCGTTTGGTGTTACGTGGGCGTTTTTTGTTTTGTTGGGTTGTGTTCTCACGTTTTTTTTTTTTTAACTAAGTGGATCAAGTTGGGTTGTGTTAACTCGATTTTCAGGAGTCAACTCATGAACCGATCCATTTCGACCCGCTTCTTAATCCAAAACTCGAACCCAGCTGAAAAATCACAAAAAAAATGACCCAAATTAGTCGAGTTGGGCGATTTAGGTGGATTGTTTTGAATTTTGTCCACCCTAGGCCTAATCCCTACCATGACTATTTATAAACGGAGGACTGAAAGAATCTCTTTTGTACTTTACTGACTTTTTTAATTTAGCCCTTTCGCAGAACAGCACACCAAAACCCCAATTACATTTTATACATATCGAATACACGTGCCTTGATTAATCGATTCTTCATTAGCATTCTGAGGAGAGGGGGCATCTGAATCTGCCATCAACATGACTTTCGGTTCTCGGATTTTTCATCACTCTAGAAAGGTAATAGTAAACATTTGTTTTTGTTTATTGGGTGATTTTGCATGACGGGTTCGGGATTTTAGTTGAATTTTTGCTTAAATGGATTCAAGAATGCAGAGTTCGTATTTCTAAATGTTTAGATGCATTTTGAACGAGATGACAAAAAATTAGGTGCTTAAAATGAAATCTGATGCAGGTTCTTTTATATGTTTTCTGGGAAAGTGGGTATTGGATCTTTCTGTTGGGTTGTTTAACACGAGCTTTATTTCTTTCTGTTGATGCAGTTTCACAAAATATAATTTTGTATAGGCGGGTGGTTTCATATTGAATTCATCGACCATATTAATTTTCCAGAAATGGACGCTTAGGTGTGATTGCAGTTGCACGATGAAGTCCTATAGAATTGACCGGCTAACCCTTTAAGTGTATGAGTACATGCTTTTGCCTATATGGATTGTGTTAGGCTGTGCTTCATGGGAGAATGGCCTTTGCTTTTCGAGCTAATTGAACTAATAGGACCTTAATATGACGAACTCGTGATGAATTCAAAAATTATAGCAAAAACAGCTGATAGCATCTCAAATTTTGTTGCCGCATTTCCGTTGTCGAGATTCTTTTTCTTGTTTCATGGGCAAGTGGTTGATTGCGTGGTTAATATTGCCCCGGTGGTTTGCATGTGGTCTAAATTGCATCTATGCATTTGTGTTAAGATAGTGATCTCAAAGTTGATGGTGTTAATGAACTCGGTAACAGTTTTGATGTGTATGACTGCGTTAACAGTAGTTGAACTTTTTGGTCAATCTTCCAAGCTAAAATATTATGGACTTTATTTAGGTTCTATAGGCTAGCAAATTTATTTCCTTGTCCAGTTCTGATCTTCTGTTTTACTTTTTCATTAAGTTTATTTATCGGCAGATGAAAAACAGCTCCTTACATTCAGGGGCGGACTTAGAAATAATGTTGAGTGGGGGCGAAATTAGGGGCGGAGCCAGCCTGTCGAAATAAAGGGGTCCAAAGTTGAAGAGGTGGGGGGCTACGGGGGTTCGGGGGCAGCGCCCCCAAATGTTTTTTTTTTTGGAGTTGTTGAATAATTTAGATTTAGTTGCATTTTCCCAACTAGTTCATGCTATATAGGCCATGAACGAAGCCTCTCACCATCAAACTCACAAATATATTCACTCTGACCATGCAACAGTTTTTGCAATCACAAGTGGTCAAAATGAGACTTACATAACATACCAATTCTTCAACAATATTAGCCACCTGAACTACTACGTGGCCAAAATACTTTCCTTTCGAATCCTGGACTTCAATTGTTAAATCATCTCCAAGCCCTTCTGACAAGCTATATTCAAGTTGGAATGAAATTTAACCATCCAACTCTATGAGATTGAAGAATATGTAACAAGATTAAAGAGAAAAAGATTACATACAAAACATGAGTTTCACCAGATCTTGGTTGCATTCGAGATAGAAAATAAGCTAAAAAAACAGTAAAAAAAAAAAAAAAAAAAATTTTTTTTTCAGTGGGGGCGGCCGCCCCCGCTGGGCCCTTGGTGGGTCCGCCCCTGCTTACATTTTCTTTGCCGTACTAAATGTCAGAGTCAAGTGAAAACTCCACATTTTCTCTTTCTAGTTCTTCATGATAGACAATGTGTATTTTGTTTTATCAATGTGTTTTCGACTTTTCGTTAACATTAGCATATATTTCAAATTTTACAGCTCAGGCACACTCATAAGATTCTACAAAGTGATCGGGCAATTTTAGCACACTGGGTTTCCAATGATGTTGGCCAACATGGTCTTGGACCTGGAGGAAACCATGGGGTTTCCAAGTTCTCTAGTGGAAGCCTTTTTAACCGTAGTTACAGAGCGGTAAATCCCAATCTTGTGATTAGATCCATTGAAAATTTTTCTTCCCATTCCATGTGCTGGAATACTGTCCATTTGAGTTCTTTTCATGATATAAAGGCGTGTACATATTATTCACAAATTGTGTTATGCAGATATCTGCTGTAGGAACACAACAGGGAAATGCTCTGAGAACAGAAATGGAAGTGCACACAACAGTTTCTGGCATGAAGTTCAACAGAAGGCTCCCATGGTATGTTTTTTTTCATGCTGAGATCATTTGTCTTTTGTAAACATATCAATTTTACAATTGCCTTGTTTAAACATAACCTTATACATGTGTTGCTGATTCCAGTCCAAAGGGTAATTCAAGGATAAGTTTTTCTACAGCTTCAGGTTAGTTTAGCCTTACAATTTCCCCTGATACTGTTATTTGCTCCATTAGTCAGCATCTAATTATTATTATTATTAAAGCACACAAGTCTAAACTGTGTTTCTAGCTACGTTTTACATAGTTGGAAACTATTTAATATGCATATTCCATAGTTAAGTTAGTAATATAAACTATTTTCTATTCCCTATGTAAAATTTTAGATAACTTATATATACACCAAAATTTATAATTTGACTCAACGAATTTAAAGGAGTAGTCAAACAACTTTTAAATTTAATTAAAATCATTCAACATCAATTTAAACGAAATACACATAAACACGGATGTCAAAACTACTAAGTAATGTGCAAATACTGAACTTAATAAGTTAAATGAAAGTCTAGTCATGAACGTGCTTAAAATATATTTGTACTTGGCAACCCATGAGCATCCACTTGTCCAATCTTTCGCACGTCTAGCACGACCTGTTCTAATTTAAAATTTTGTAATGGTAAGTATTTTAAACACTTAGTAAGATACGTGCAAAATTTGTATTCAACATAATATAAATATAAATAAAATATTTCATACCCGACATTCTTAGATTCAGAGCAAATGATCGCGATAACAGATAGCTGGAGGAAATTTTCTTTAGAATTCCCACATCCGAAAGGATTTAAAATAATTGGACCTGACAGCATATCCTGAAGGATTTAATATAAAATCGACCCGAACGTTTTAAGACATTAAATGAAGTCATAATATAAATATTAAATGAAATCATAATATAAATAACATGGAGAAATAAGAATTTTAACCGCTGTACCTTATGTATCTTCCCTTGAATGAAAATCTGAAAATGCTTAGAAACTTGAAAGAAGAATTTATTTTGGTTGATAAATTGTGTGTATCAAATGACCGTATGTTTATTAGTGTATATATAAGGTAAATATGGATATGGTTGAGGAGTGGGTAAATGAAAATGGCAAAGTGGTAAACCATCTCATATTCACATAACTTACACACAAGTAATATGCCACTAGCAAATATCAAATAAAATGATAAGGTTAGTTGCTTTAACAACATGTCAAACCTCCACACCCATTTTAACCAATTAATGCAAAGGAATTATGAAAATATATAATATTAAAGGATAACTTCAGTTTTATTTCAACCACAATACTTGGCATATTTCGTTTAAAATAAATTTTCTTGGGCCCAATTTACGTAATTTAACACGATCTATAAAATGAGACGCATATTCATATATTTTTATCAACGTCTACTATACTTAGCCCATGTTTGGTACACATTATTTTTTTCATTCTCATTATTCTACTCATTTTCAACCACACATTCTTCAATAAAATAATATTTTACATCACATCAATTACTTTTCCTTCTTTTTCAACCACACATTATTCATCAATCTACTATTCCAGAATACATTCTTACAAAATAATGTGGATCAAACACACCCTTAATTATATGGCCCTCATAATACTTACAAAAAACAATTTAAAATCACAATTAAGGAAAAATCTTCTTCTTCATTTTTTTATTTTTTTGGAATACACAGATTGTATTATCATTTTAATTTATGGGCTTTAGTGTGGTGACAAGGCTAGACACGGACTAATTAATTTGCTAATGATCAAAATCAAATTAACAAAACTTAAGCTATACAGTAAAAAGTAAATAATTTTCGGGATGTTACACGCTAGATCCTTTGTGGGCATTCTCTCATTCTCACTGGTTCTTGTCTGATGCATGTCCATCTATACTAAACATATTACTGTCTCTCAGGTCTACCTGCACACCAAGAGATTGGGATGCCTTCTCTGTCTCCTACAATGACGGAGGCATGTATCTTTCTGAATTTCTTGAAAGCACCTACTCATACTGCATCTTCTGTTGTCGTGACAGTTGTGATTCATTCTTTTGCGACATGCAGGGAAATATTGCTAGGTGGTTGAAGAAAGAGGGTGACAAAATTGCTCCTGGTGAAGTACTTTGTGAAGTTGAAACGGTATGTTTGTTTGATCTTTTCTGTTGTCTGTTCTTATATAAATATGGTTCTCCATGTTATCTTGTAAACCTGATATTTTAATATCCCTTCTACACTTACAGGATAAGGCAACAGTGGAAATGGAATGCATGGAAGAAGGATATCTAGCTAAGATTTTACGAGGGGATGGATCTAGTGGAATTAAAGTTGGCGAGGTATTGATCTCATTTGTATAAAGGAGCCTCTGGTTCAAGCTGCCCCTTGAATGTTTTTTCAGAATTTATACAGTAATATTTTGAAGAACACTGAACAGATGAGTAAGGTTTTAATTTATTTCCCTTACCCGTGCCTTCACTCAAAATCTCTGTCATTTTTTGTTCAATTATTTGCACAATCAAATAATCTATTCTTCACTAAATCGTTAAACTTAAAACTATGTTATTTCTCAGACGGCACTGATCAGGGTCCTTTCTTCAACTAGATAATTTGTATGGAATGTTGACGTCATTTTATTTGGTTCATCTGACATAGGAGATCATTCATCTTTTGGCAGGTTTAATTCTCAGTGTAATCTCAATCCAATTGCATTTTTGTTTCTGAAATATATGATCCAAACCAAATACAATAAATTTGGTTCTTTCCAAGTTGTCAGAAATGGAAGCCTCAGTTTCTTTCTTTTTCATGAATCTTCTGGTTACGTGTACTAGTAACTGAACCAAATAGGTATCGATTAGTTTCCCACCCCTGGGAATGGAACTATACTGAGTAGCTGAAAATGAAACCAGACCAACTAAGCCATTGGGAATGAATGCCCATCAGAATTCAAAAAAAAGGAAAATATATAGTTTTCTTGCTCCAATCTGACCTATCTGGCGAGCGATCCCGTTTCGCGACAGATAACATGACACAACCCTGAAACCATTCCTTGAATCGGGCAATGAAACAAGATTTCAGATAACTGTGAAAAGAATATACAATTAAAAATGGTTTCTTTTGGATTCTTCAAGGTTATAGATTTTCATATCATAAAATTCATAATTATTAAGTTTTGTAACTTTTGCCTCTAGATAATTGCCATAACCGTTGAAGAAGAGGAGAATGTTGCAAAATTTAAAGACTATCAGCCTTCAACATCAGATTCTGCACCTGCGCCTGAAACATCCCCTGCTTCAAGTCCACCAAAAGAAGAGATTGCAGAAGCACCTGCTACTTCACCAGAACCAAAAATTTCCACTCCTAGTGCACCTCCAGCAGGAAATCGCATTTTTGCCAGTCCTCTCGCCAGGAAACTAGCTGAAGATCACAATGTACATTATACATACGTGATACAATAATCTTATCAAAAATATTTCCTTGGAAAATAAGAGTTTGTTTATCATGAAAATAGGTATCCCTTTCAAACATCGAAGGATCTGGTCCTGATGGACGAATTGTGAAGGCAGATGTTGAAGGTTATCTTGGTATTTTTCTTCATCCCTGTTTACATGTAGTTTATGCATTAATTGGCTGATTCTTGGTGCTGTCTGAATTTTTGTACTTTGGTGCAATAAAGCGTATATTGATCGTTTGCCATATTTTCTACTAAATAATAATCGACTTGATTGTTAAAACAATTCAGTAACCCATTTTACCGTCTCTGTACTGTAGCTTCTCGTGGTAAGGAAGTTTCGCAAGCTCCCAAGGCTGCCGCCACAGCTACTGCTACTCTAGATTACACTGACATTCCACACACACAAATTAGAAAGGTTCGGCTTCACCCTTCTCATCTCAGGACCTATGTATTTCTGCTTTTATGAAATTTTGATCTAAGGTTTGACAAAAATTATGCTTGTGTAAGTTATACAAATCCTGGCCATGCCCAGACAGGTTCAACCAACTCGTGTCAGGGAAGTCATACGATCATTTTCAAAACATGTGTAATGTTCTTAAAATGGGAAATATTTGGAGTGCTTGTAGCTCTCTTCTGCAAATCTTAAGTTGCAAAAATGCAATTAACCTTCAGATCTATGCTTTTAGCACTTTTAATTGTCATTCATGGCCGAGTTGTTTATTGCAGCTAATTTCCTTGCCATCTTGACAGGTGACAGCATCAAGGTTGTTGCTATCAAAACAAACCATTCCCCACTATTACTTAACTGTAGATACATGTGTAGACAAGCTTATGGAGTGAGTGTTGATGTCCTCCACTGATATTTTGCTGCAATGAATTTCATTTTGTTTCTTACATTCCACTTGTTCTGCAGATTGCGCAGCCAGCTAAATGCATTGCAGGAAGGTTCAAGTGGGAAGAGGATATCCATTAATGATCTTGTAATTAAGGTATCATGAACTTTAGTGCAATCTCAATTTCTTTTTCTTTATTTATATTATTCGAAAAGGAGAGAGGGGTGTGGAGGGAGTAAATTGACTGATTGTCTCAAAACAATTAACTAAGCAGCTATTTGACTGCAGGCTGCTGCTTTGGCTCTTCGAAAGGTTCCTCAGTGTAATAGTTCATGGACCAATGACTACATTCGCCAGTAAGTGTACTCAATAATGCAAGTCATAGCAAACCAGCGTGGGCCATTTATTGTAATACTTTACCTTGTCCGACACAGGTATCACAATGTGAATATCAATGTTGCGGTGCAGACAGATAATGGGCTGTATGTGCCTATAATTAGGGTATGTCGTCGTCTCAAATGTATGTTCTTTCATAGAGTCTAATGCTTGTAGTTGGCTTTTAGGCTCCGTAAATCCTATGTAAAATTTCGCAACCAAATCGCAGGACGCTGATAAGAAAGGTTTATCGAAAATTTCAGAGGAAGTCAAGCATTTAGCCCAGAAAGCAAAAGAAAACAGCTTGAAACCAGAAGATTATGAGGTGAAACTCGGAACAGCCTCTAGATTGATAGTTCCTTGAGACATGATGAATTCTGACTAACATATCCTCTTTGCAGGGGGGCACATTCACGGTGTCAAATTTGGGAGGGCCTTTTGGAATCAAGCAATTCTGTGCCATTATTAATCCTCCCCAATCGGGCATTCTTGCAGTTGGCTCCGGTAAGATATGCTTTTTGTTTCTTGATGATGCAGTTATTTGTTTTTATGTGGATATCATCCTTCTCACTGCTTAGAACCTCTATGAGCAGCTGAAAAGAGGGTTATACCTGGTGGTGGTCCTGACCAATACAAGTTTGCTTCTTTCATGTCCGTAACGTTGAGCTGTGATCATCGGGTTATTGATGGTAAGTTCCGTGTTTTGATTTTTTAGAATGGGACTCTTAGTCTTGTCATTTCTGGTCATAATATCTATTAACCGATCTACTTTCATTGGGTATTTTGGTCTAAATTCCTTTACTCCTCACAGTCAATCGAAATCCTCTATTTTGACAAATGAATACATTTCTATAATCCCATATGTTGACAAAATATAGTCGCACATTTAGTAATGCTCAAATCCTTTGTTCTGCCAGCTTCCTAGTAACTCTATTTATTCTTATGATAAAGAGGTCTTTACGCATATCTGAATGATAGGAACCACCGAGTATTCAATGAAATCGATGAATAATTGTAGAAATTATAGAAATGTATTGATTGCAAAATCAATTAGAGAAATAAAGAAAATACAACCAGCCTTTCGAGAGGGCTGCACTCTCCACAACACGGTTTTCACTTACTATTTTGCTTTCCCCAAATGAAACATTGCCCACTTATTTATAGGCAACAACCTATACAAGTTATTGTATTAATCCCCGCAATACCTTTGCATAATTGACCTTTGAACAAATTAGTAATTTGGGGTTCTATCAATACCCTTCCCTTGAAACTCACCTTGTCCTCAAGGTGAAAAACATGGTCAATTTCCAAAATTCTGTACAATTGAGCTATTTCCTGTGCCAAGGCCATAACGACCAAAGTAGAAAAAGGATATCTCAACCCGAAGAAGTTGGCAGATCGATTAACTACGAGTAGTATATTATCCATGAAAATTCCATAACCGGTCGCACCCCTCTGCGAGCTTTCCAAAAAATGAACCCGGCCAAACGGAATACAATGGTGGATATAGTACCACAATTGATGAGCATCACGATCTCTTCTTTTTGTACAATCTGTATTAATTTTGTCTTCTGCACCATTCCCAACACCAGATTAATTATAAATCTCAACTTATCGCCAACCTCCTCACTGTTTTCTGCACCTTTGCCGCCTCGGACCCATCCTAGTTCGATTATTTCTCTGGCTCGTAGCTCTCCTTGTTTTCTAATTGTATTAGATGGGCATAACTCGGGCTCGAAATCGGAATGTAATAGGTTCTAGAATTGTAATTAGTTGTCGGCCCCTTTACCTTTACTTTGTTTAGGTCCATTCTTCCTTGCGCTTGATTGTTAAAAAATTTGGATTCCATTTGTTAAGCCACCTTCCTGTCAAAGCTCAACCCCATAAAATCCAGTAATTTCCCTTCTTTCTTCTTCTCCAAATTCAGCGACATGCCTTCCACCGCATACTCAGATCTCTCCGCCTCCTCCAGCGATGGTGATGGCGCCGGGTACCGCTCCAATTGAAACCAATGTTGTTGAAACTGCTGTCTCCACGTTTTCCACATCCCAATGCTTCCTCGCTGGAATTTCTTCCCCAATGAAGACATCATTCCCACCAAACCGAGCCGATACTAAGGCCTTCAATTCTTCCCAGGTTTGTATTGGACGGTGATCTTCTATCCATTGAAACCATGCCCATGCCTCTCCATTAAAGCACGCAACTGCAACTTCTACCTTTCCCCTCTCCGACAACCGACGGTTCGTGGCTGGACATTGCTCCACCCTAAACAACCACTGATCTAGATTTTCACCATAGAATATTGATGTTTCCAGTTGACCTTGTGAATCCAATCCTAACTCCGCTTCTCGGTCTCCCTCTTCTAGTCGCCTTATCATCTGGTCCAGCCGATCGCATATAGAACCCCAACTCTCCTGCAATTCTTTATTGAAATTTGTTGCCATTACCTTAAGATCGATGCTCTGATACCAATTTGATAGGAACCATTGAGTATTCAATGAAATAGATGAATAATTGTAGAAATTATAGAAATGTATTGATTGCAAGATGAATTAGAGAAATAAAGAAAATACAACCAGCCTTTCGAGAGGTCTGCACTCTCCACAACATGATTTTCACTCGCTAGTTTGCTTTCCCCAAATGAAACATTGCCACTATTTATTGGCAACAGCCTCAAGTTATTGTATAAATCCCCGCAATACCCTTTCATAATTGACCTTTGAACAAATTAGTAATTTGGGGTTCTATCACTGAACTGGCTTGCTTAGTTTCTCACTGAAGGTTCTGACTTTTGTTACTGCTTGTTTAGGTGCAATTGGTGCAGAATGGCTGAAGGCATTTAAGGGATATATTGAGAATCCAGAATCGATGTTGCTTTAAAATTCATTGATTTTCTGCCTTTCCTTGTTTTCCCAGTTTTGATGACGGATCATCCCGAGTTTAAATTTTTGGCATTTGTCAAAAGAACAGTGGTAACTTAATTTTTCAAATAATTGAGCCCTAAGGCATTACATTGTAGACTAAATTATAATGCCCAGCTCTGAGTATAAGATAGATATCTGTTGTCAAATAAAAACAGTCCGTCCAGATGCGTCCAAGGTTTTTCATTCTTCTCGTCTTCACTTATATTGCAATTTGTGGTTTTTCTTCCCCTCATTATGCACCTTGACACCACGTGTTTGAAATAGTTACACATTATCTAGGTATTCTTTATAATTGCATTAGTATCATGTATCATGTTGCAGGCCATGTAAATTTTAACTACATATTTTATCAAAATTTATTTATAAATATGATATTAGCTAAATTAAACAGGGGCTTTACTGAATGAATAAAATCAACAGTTGAATTGTGGCAAGATGAGCATATATGTCGGTCATGTAATCGTTATTAAATTCGATTTTAATTTAAGTCAAAATTAATAATTAATTTTAATTACATATTTTGTGTGACTAAAAAAAACTTTATATTTTATCCACTTTTGCTAAAATTTAATTTTAAAGCCAAGTTTTTTCATAAAATGTAGACCCAAATAAGAGCCTAACATGCCCAACCTCGGCAAACTGGTCTGGCCTATCGCTGGATAAGGATAAATCATGATGTACTTGCGTTCTCTTTTACATTAATTTTCACATGCATCACTACACAAATTTCTTGTGCATAGCAGGATGACAACCACATTGTGGAGGATAATGTACATATAATTTAATTCTCGAAATATACACACACAAGTAAAGTTATTTAACGTCATTGATATTTAACAATGATTTACAAAAATTTAGGTGACAATTGAAATTAAATTACAAGTTTAATCAAATGAATTAAGTAACTTTACCTTTAATTGTATGAATTATTCTGCATGTATAGGAGAAAAGACAGAAACTGTACAGGCAGCACCCGTATAGTTTTTTTTTTTTTAATCATCTTGCAGTATGATTTCTTCGAAAAAAATTCCGCAGCTATAGGCTATAGCCAGGGACGTAGCCAGGATTTTTAGTTGGGGGGGCGAAAATACGGGGGGTGGCCCCCCCTCCCGGGGGTTCAGGGGCGGAGCCCACGAATTTTTTTTTTTAACTAAGAGAATTGAAAACAACGATTTTGAGTACCAAAATAGTATTGAAATTTAATGTTCAATTCAATCACTGCTGACTATTCTACTACTTAATTCTTAAATTCAAATATTCAATAACTAACACAATTACACAAATTAACAGCAACTACTCTACTTAATTCTTAAATTCAAATATTCAATAATAAGACTTATTAGGATTGAACACACAAAAT
>CAIGRF010202803.1:15236-31057 GCA_903798235.1 Fraxinus ornus | reverse complement strand
CACAGGTGTTGGTTGTGGTCACAAATTATTTGGTTGATTGTGACCATTAAATTGGTTAATCTGTGACCAATGAAAAATATAAATTATAACAAAGAAATAATGTATGACCTTAAAATTTTTAATTTGTGATCGATAATTTGACAATTTGTGATTATCTATTAAGTTGTGACTTATAATATTTGTGATTTGTAACTGATGAATAAATTATGACCTATAAAATAATGTGACATAAATTTTTTGATTTGCGGCCGAAATATAATATGTGACTAATTAAATCGTTAATTTGTGACCAAATTATATAGATTTGTGACCTTAATATATTTAATTAATTAAATCATAAATAAATTTTAATTAGTATAATATTTATTCTTAGTTTTGAAATTGGTGATACTTGACTTCTTATTTATGAATTTTCCCAATTGAAAATTACACCCAACTAGAATTTTAAAGATTCAATTTCAAAAATCAGATCTAAAATTTATTTATACAAAAATCATATAATAATTCAAATCTTTAACATTAATAGTATTCAATATCCTCTATCTTCTCTCTCTAAATCATAATTATCCAAAACCAAAATTTTAAAGATCCAATTTTAAAAATCAGATCTAAAATTTATTTATATAAAAATCAAATATTAATTCAAAACTTTAACATCCCTTCTCTGTCTTCTCTCTCTAAATTATAACTACTCAAACCCTAAAAATCCCAAATGATTGACCCGCACTCACTCTCACTCTCTCTCTCTCTCGATGGCTTCAACATCAACAAGTAGAAGAAGGGCTGCTCAGACTTCGGCCATCGCTACTAGTTTAGGCACATGGTAGCTGTACACGATCGGCGCAACGACGCTTTGCAGCGACAGCAGCACCGTTGCACACGATCCTTGCGTGGTGCCACGACGATCGTGTGCAAAACCACCATTCTGTACCGTGGTTTGAGGCTTCTATTTTCATCCGTTTTCATCGTATGTTGAACTACCAATGGATTGATTGCGACGATCGTGCGCAGAAGCGCCGCGACGATAGTGTGCAAAAACCCATTTCTATTTTCTCGTAGATCTACTTTTTGTTTCATCCGGTAATGATTCATCGAGGTGTTGATCTGTTTTCTCTATTTAAGTTCGCATCTTTGAGTTGGTGTGGATAGTTGTGGAAGAGGTAAAGGAGATAGTGGATTTGGGGTGGTTGTAGTGGTGATTATTGAAACAGACAGTGGTGGTGGTGGCGACGAAGTCAGGTTTGTGAGGATTTTTTGGTGGTGGAGATGGAGATGGAGATGGAGGTAAATGGGATGGTGGTTGTGACTATTGGTATGGTGGCGACGACGGCAATGGTGCTAGTCATGATGGTGGTGGCAATAGCGGTGATTGTGGTGTTAGTGGTGACAATGACGATGGCGTCGTGGTGTTGGTGGCGATTCATGTGGTGGTGGCAGTGGACTTTGACACTAGTGTGGTAATGGATCTAGCAGTGGTGAGGTGGTGGTCGCAAATATTTGTGGTACAGGCAGTGGCGATAGCAGTGGCGGTAGCGGTAGCGGTAGCGATGGCGTCATGGTGTTGGTGGCAGCCACGATCGAGTGTCATGGTTGGTGGCAGCCACGGTCGAGTGGGACCAATAGTGTTTGTGGCCAATAAACTGATTGATTGTAACCAATAAATTGGGTAATATGTGACCAATTAATTTGACAATTTGTAATCCTTAAATAAGTTGTGACTTATAAAATTTATAATTTGTGATTGATAAATGAATTTTAACTTATAAACACTTTAATTTTGTGACCGATAAATAAATTGTGACTTATAAAAATTTTTGATTTGTTATTGAGAAATAAATTGCGACTTATAAATTTTTTGATTTGCGATCGAAAAATAACTCGTAACTTACAATTTTTTTGAATTGTGATCGAGAAAAAATATAATTAATTAGAGAATTTGTGACCAAATTATATGGAATTGTGACTTTAATATATTTAATTAAAAAATATATATTTTAATTAATTATTTCATAAATAATTTTTGAAATTTTAAACATTTTATCTTAGTTTTGAAATAAGTGATAGTTAAACTCTTACTTATGAATTTTTTCCACAAGACAAACTTGCTCAGCCCAATACTAAATTAAATGTAGTGAAATTTACGGAAGTAGCACTAATTTGGGAAATAAACGAGGTTTTGTACTATTTTGTGAACTTTTTTAATTCGAAAATTTAGAAAAATAGAGTATTGTGTGGTTGAAAATAGACTATCACAATCAAAAGAAAAATATAAAATAGAAATGGAGTAAAAAAGAGATTATGTGAGGTATGCTGAAGCAAATTTCCATAAGACATATTTTATCTTCTTCACTGGTACCAATAAAATGTATCGGATGTTGATATCTCGATAAACAAAAGCTCATTTCAAATTTAGTACTGCACTACACTAATCTTGTCGATTGAACCAAAATATTTACAGTCTTCTTGGATGGAATAAAAGCTTGATCTTTTTATTTGTTCATAAATAATTTGTATAGAATTTTTTGCTTGAATATAATTTGGATAGAATATTGGAGGAGAATTTAATTTACACAAAATTGATAGTGAAAAATAGGATGCCTATTTGTAAATATCTATTTGTCACTTCAGAATGGGTGCACCATTTGGTCAGAACAATCCGAGCCCTCAAATCACACCTTTTCAAATTGTAATATGATACAGTGATCCAGATCAAGCTTTGATGCTTAATAGTAATAATGTTAAATAACATTACTCTTAAGAATATCTCCAATAATAATGTAAAAAATAAAAATTTAGATCTTTAAAATGATCGGAAATCTCTACAATGAAAATATGCAGAGGAGATACAAATTGAATTTTTAGTTAAAATATGTAAAAAATTATATAAATTTATATCTTTTTTTTTTTTAAAGCAAAAAAATAAATTTAAATCTTTCCATTAGAGCGGAATTTGAATTTAGATCCGTCAGGTCAATGAGAATGTAAAAGAGGTCTTGAAAATTTGATGTTCACGCCGCATTTGGAGATGGTCTAAAAAAAATTGCACATTTATAAATCATATGCACCCAGCCAACTATTCTTGATAACTTGTTTCCTCAATAGGAAATAAAATTTAGTTCCATGAAGTTGAAAAAATACAGGACCTTTTTTTCCCATACCAGCCCCAGCCCCAGCCCCATCCCCAACCCATAACTAAAAATATGCAATTTCTCAATGTAAATAAGCAGATTAATAGAGATGGCAACTTAATTTTACAACCTTAAAAGTGTGATGTTAAGTAGTTAAGAAGGCAACGTGTTGTTCAAACGTCCTTTAAGCTCCTCTACGAGTTGACTTCTAGGAACTTCATACTCTTTAGAGGCCGTGACATCTTTTAACTTTACAACACCTTCATTAAGTTCTCGTTCTCCTATGATTACCATCCAAGGGATCCTCGACTCTCGGGCACGATCAATGTGCTTCATCACTCTTTTGTGTACATTGAACTCAGCTTTCACCTTGGCCTCCCAAAGTTCACTTACAAGTTCAGCAGCTAACGATAATTCATCGCCTATAATGCACACTAGGACTTCAGTTTCAGCAGCTCGAATATCCTGAGTATACAAAGACAGTGTCAGTGATTTTGACATAAAGAGTCATTCAAGTCCATGGAGGAATCAAACGAGCATGTCTGGCTAAGCTTACAAAGTCTATTTACAAGTAAATAAGAAAGTTATTGATCAAAAGTAGAAATAAGTTGCTTATCTGAGGGTGAAATAAGAGTAACTTTAAATATAACTTTTTTCTGTACGAGTACAAAAAGGAAAAAAATAAAAAATAAAAAATTATCCAAACATGTTTAGAAACGCAACCAGTGCTCGCTTGTCTAAGCTTTTAAGTGCTTATCAGTAACGAGTCCCTAGGAATGTGTTGTTAAAAAGTAGATAAAAGTTGTGAGTCCTAAGGAATGTGTGGTTAAAAATGATGTTTGATCAGCTTATAAGTACTACCAAACAACAAAAATTCAAATATTAACAAAGATTCTGGATTCCAAATGAAAAGGTTGAACCTGGTCCTTGTCTCTTTGAAGCTGCTCCATTATTGCAAACACTCTTTCTATTCCTAAACTGATTCCAACTGCAGGAACCTGCTTTGCGCCAAACATCCCTATGAGATTGTCGTAACGTCCACCAGCAGCAATTGAGCCAACCTGCAAAACAATAAAATTTATTTCTTTCGAGTTTCAAAGATACACTAAAAAAAAGATATAAATGCTATCACAAAAACAGAGAAAATAGCTGAAAGAGATTGAAGTATATGGTGAGTAACTCTATCGCACATTTTATCAAAAAAATCATCTTTGCATCTTCCCAAGGAGGAAAAACTAAATTGAACAAGATTATTGCCTAAACATACAATTCTCTAAAGATTGAACAGCAAACAAGAAGCGCACATTTTATCAAAAAAATCATCTTTGCATCTTCCCAAGGAGGAAAAACTAAATTGAACAAGATTATTGCCTAAACATACAATTCTCTAAAGATTGAACAGCAAACAAGAAGCCCTTTTTGCACCTTGTTCTGGTGTATGCCCGTAAATAGCATACGAACTATAAAATGTTGACATACGAATAATCCATTGCAGAAAATAAAAGAAAATACCTGTGCGGCCCCTTTAAAAACAGCTTCAAATATGACTCCAGTATAGTAATCGAGACCTCTTGCAAGACTCAAGTCAAAAACCACTTTGCCGATACACTTCGACTTCTCCAAAGATTTGAACAAAATCTCCAGCTCGTTCAATGCAAGCTCGGACTCACTGTTCTCCAAGAACTTACTGCCTTCTTGTTTTAGCTTAGACAATAATTCCACAGGGGCTCCCCTTTGTCCAACAAAAGTTCCAATTTTATCTGCTATGTCCTCAGTCAAACCCTTCTCTTCCACCTAAACATGTGAAATCATATATCTTGAATGAGAGAATAAATTATGAAAAATAATTCTTCTTCTATTTGTTCTTTGGTACAAGGCAATATATACATACACGAAGGAAGAATAAAAGGAAAGAAAAATAATTTAATTGCTAACTTCTAAGGAAACTAAATATCCTATAATATTGTAGATTTTGGAAACTTTCCAACACTCCCCCACAAGCTGGTTTAAAGATGTCTTCCATGGCCAGCTTGCTAACTAAGTTTTCAAACTGTTTCTTTGGCAGACCTTTTGTAATAATGTCTGCTACTTGTTCCGTTGTAGAAATATAGGTCATACAAATTACCCCACTATCTATTTTCTCCTTGATAAAATGCTTGTCCACCTCCACATGCTTTGTTCTGTCATGATGAACTGGATTGTGGGCAATAGCTATTGCAGCCTTATTATCACAATACAGTTTCATTGGTAATGAATTAGTCACTTTCAACTCTTCCAGCAATCTTTTAATCCATAGTGCATCACAAATTCCATGAGCAACAGCCATAAACTCAGCCTCTGCACTACTCCTTGACACCACACTCTGTTTCTTGCTGCGCCACGTTACTAAATTTCCTCCAACAAATGTACAGTAACCAGAAGTGGATCTTCTATCAGTGACACTTCCAGCCCAATCTGCATCAGTGTATATTTCAACTTGTAAATTCCCATTTCTTCCAAACAATAAGCCTTTACCTGGAGTCCCTTTTAGGTACTTTAAGATTCTGTAAACAGCATCAAAATGTTCAGGTCCTGGTGAGTGCATGAACTGGCTTACCACACTTGTTGCAAAGGCTATGTCAGGCCGCGTGTGAGACAGATATAGTAGTTTCCCTACCAGTCTTTGGTATTGTTCTCTATTGATTACTTCTTCAGATTTAGCTGGTTGGAATCTTTGATTCGGCTCTATGGGTGTTTCTGCAGGTTTACACCCTAACAAACCTGTTTCTCCAAGTAAATCAAGAATATATTTTCGTTGAGTAACAAATATACCTTTCCTTGACCTTGCAAACTCCATACCAAGAAAATATTTCAAATTACCTAAGTCTTTGATCTCAAACTCCTTAGCAAGAATATTCTTTAATCTCTCAATTTCATTGCTATCATCTCCTGTCAAAATGATATCATCAACATAGACAATAAGTATAGCTACTTTGTCTCCGCCAGTGTGTTTATAGAACAAAGTGTGATCAGTTTGGCTTTGGCTGTAGCCATGATTCTTTATCACCCTTCCAAAGCGTTCAAACCAAGCTCTAGGAGATTGTTTGAGTCCATACAAAGACTTCCTTAACCTACACACCTTACCTTTGCCTCCTTTGCCCACAAATCCTGGTGGTAGATCCATAAAAACTTCCTCCTCTAGGTCTCCATTTAAGAAGGCATTCTTCACATCTAATTGATACAAAGGCCAGTTGGAATGAGCTGCTATGGAGAGTAGCACACGGATTGAATTCATCTTGGCTACAGGAGCAAAAGTTTCCTGGTAGTCAATTCCATATGTTTGAGTGAACCCCTTTGCCACAAGTCTTGCTTTGAACCTTTCTACACTACCATCAGCCTTGAATTTGACAGTAAACAACCATTTGCAGCCCACGGTCTTTTTCCCTTCTGGTAGATCACTAATTTCCCAAGTACCATTAGCAATTAGTGCATTCATCTCTTCTTGAACAGCCAATTTCCACTCCGGGTGATCCAGAGCCTCCTGAATGGTTCTTGGAATAAACAAATGAGAAATTTTGGATGTGAAGGCCTTGTGAGTGTTAGAAAGTCTATGATAGGAAAGATATTTGGCAATAGGGTGTGTTGTACATGTTCTAACACCTTTCCTAAGGGCTATAGGTAAATCTAGGTCTGTAGAGTTGTCAACAAAAGGAGTAGGAGTGAGTAAGTTACCTGGTGTGTTTGAAGGACCAACTTGTAGAGGTGGTGATGATTGGCTTTGCTCTGGATTGGAAGACGGTTTTCCATTATTTTGATGATCTCTTCTTCTAGTATAAACACGAAGTTCAGATGGGGTAATACCTGGTAGTATTTCTCCCCCTGGTTGTGAATCACTTGTGCCTTGTATAGGTTGACTCGAATTTCCATCATTTTCACTAAATAAATTTTCTTTTTCCCGACCCTTTAAAGGAGTGTGGATGTCCATGTCAATGTCAGGAAGAATATTAAGATTCGAAGTTTGCCAGAGCTCATCTTCACTTTTCTCCTTCTCCCCCTGAAGATAGGTATGGCTAAAGTAAGGCTGTTTTTCAAGAAAGACAACATCCATACTGATGTGAATTTTCTTTGTAATAGGGTTGAAACATTTGTACCCTCTCTTATTAGGGGCATATCCAAGGAAAACACATTTTTCTGCCCTAGGATCTAGCTTGGACCGAAGATGGGTTGGAATGTGAACAAAAACAGTACACCCAAAAAATTTTAGTTGTAAATCCGAAGCTATTCGACAAGTAGGGAAAAACTCCTTTAGGCAGGCTAATGGAGTGATGTAGTTTAAAATACGAGTAGGCATCCTATTAATAAGGTAACATGCAGTCAAAATAGCATCACCCCATAAGTATTTGGGAACATGCATAGAAAACATTAGGGCTCGTGCAACTTCTAACAAATGACGATTTTTTCTCTCTGCAATACCATTTTGTTGTGGGGTGTCACGGCAAGTAGACTGGTGGTGAATACCTTTAGCTGACAAGAAAGATCCCAAACATTTGTTAAAATATTCAGTGCCATTATCAGATCTAAGGATACTGATTTGTGATTGAAACTGATTTTCTATCATGTGATAAAAATCCTTGAATAATTTTTCGACATCAGATTTATCACTCATCAGATACACCCAACACAATCGTGTATGATCGTCGATAAATGTCACAAACCATTTTTTTCCAGATGCAGTAGTGATTTTAGAAGGACCCCAGACATCACTATGAATTAAATAAAAAGGTTTTGAAGCATGATAGCCTTTTGATCGATAAGTGTTCAGATGACTCTTGGATAAATGACACGTATCACAATGAAGAGAGTTGCAATCGACAGTTGTAAATAAGTTGGGGAACAAGTGTTTTAAATAGCGGAAGTTAGGATGTCCTAGTCTAAGATGCCAAAGCATAATTTGTTCACGCACAGGTGTTGAAGTATTACCACTACTACTTAACCCCTGAACTTGTCTATTGCTGAATCGGGTCTCATCAAAATAATAGAGTCCATCAATCATCCTAGCACTGCCAATCATCATCCCCGTGCGTTGGTCCTGAAATTCACAATGGGAATCAAAGAATATGACACGACAATTAGAATCACGTGAGATTTTACTAACAGACAATAAATTACAAGTAAGCTTAGGAACATGAAGGACGGACTTTAGTTGAAATTTTTCAGAGATTTGGACAAAACCCGTTCCTGCAATAGATGAGAAACTCCCATATGCAATTCTAACTTTTTGATTACCTGGACAAGGGTAATAAGATTGAAAAAATTGTGAAGTACCAGTCATATGGTCGGATGCACCAGAATCAATAATCCATGGTGCAGGAGTTAAACCACAAACGTATGTACTAGGGATATCGCCTGTTTGAGCCAAAGAACCAGTAGGAGGACTGCAAGTAGGAGTGGATCTCAGCAATTGAAGAAGGTGATCCACCTGCTCAGTACTTAGGAAATTAGCATTTTCTTCCATTTTTTCCACCATGGAGTAGAGTTTCTTAATCAAACCCAGAATTTTAAATAATTAAGTCAATCTCAATATACAAGCCCGCCAACTAAGCCCACTTGATACAGGCAGCCCAATATAAGAGAAAGACAGGGACTCCAAGCCCTTTTGATATAGGCAGCCCAATTAAGAGAGAGACAGGAACTCCAAGCCACGGTCCAAGGCGATGCACGACGACGGGAGAAAAAACTCCGACAAAACTTTTACAGATGCGCCGGTACAACCCAACCCTAGACACGCCAGAAATCGGACTTACACGGTACTGGAAGATGACAGGCGACCACACTTGACGCCAACTGAGACAAACGGAGGACCGACGTAGGAGGATGCCACTGGTGGCAAATCCGCGATGGACAGGAAATTTGATTTGATGAGAAAATAAGATTTTACTGTCGATCGAGTTCACTAAGAACAGGCTCCCATTCTGATCCGTGTGCGGTGTGAGGAAGGGAAAAATATTTTTCCTGATAATTGCGAGAAAGACCACTGAACTGACAGAGGCCGGAACCCACACCGCCGGTAAGACTTTTAGAAATCTTTCCCTGGCTCTGATACCATCTTGAATGAGAGAATAAATTATGAAAAATAATTCTTCTTCTATTTGTTCTTTGGTACAAGGCAATATATATATATATACACGAAGGAAGAATAAAAGGAAAGAAAAATAATTTAATTGCTAACTTCTAAGGAAACTAAATATCCTATAATGTTGTAGATTTTGGAAACTTTCCAACAATATATATAATCTACAAATCTTAAACCATGTTCTTTCACAAAATTTAATGCACGAATAACAGCAAAGACAGTTGATTTTGTACATAAAAAGGTAATAAACCTCAACAAAAATTGCTTAAATGAATGCAGGATTCAGAATATTGCCAAAACAGAAGCTTAGGTTACACTGTCTGCACTATTCATGTGATGGTTCCAACCCAACACATTTTCATATATGCCCCTCCAAAGTCCAAAATGAATGAAAAACTCTTGATGGGCATATACACATGGGATAGGAGGGTTATGTTGAATACTCCTCTATGAGTCCAAGCAACACGGACTGAAATTAAAGATTTATATTTAGTCTACCCTCTGTCCGTGGACTCCAATAGTCCTCCAAGAGGGGGTACTAATTTCGGTCTACTTAAAAGGTTTAGACTAATATGACATGGAAATATATTTGAATGTCTCATCTGATTCCAGAGTTGTTCTTTTTTTTTTTCTTTCTTTTTTGTGAGTGAAAACCAAATGTTATACTGAAAGTTGCCCAGGGAAGCAACCCATATACATATTCATAGAGAAAAAGTGTATATTTCACTGAAAGGAACCATTTACCGCCATAAAAACAACAGAACACACAACCAACAAAATCCAAATACTAACTTCTTCATTTATAACTCTGTCATTTAACTATAATTATAAATAAACAATCAAAAGTATACCGACCAGTTTCATTATGAAAGGAAAGCTGAATAGAGTAACTTTAAAAGAATCTGAACTAGAAAGACTGGGAAAGTGCGGAGACAAGAGACACGGAGGGAAGAGGTGAGTGCTTTATCTTAGCATATAGCACAAAAAAAAAATATGACGAATTCTTCTCTTATTCCATTCACGGCAGCAAGTGAACATCCCCAATTAGAGCAATAGGCTGACTTACTATAACAGTGAGTGTAAACACTTTACACACCAGAGCACGACACTCACCATTTCCTTTTTTATCTGCACAAACGTCTGCTTGTCTAACTTGTCGATACTTGAACAAATCGTTCTAAATTTTTCTTGTGGAACCCCACATAAAGCCAGCATTCCATCAAGTAGCTTCCTGTGATTCAGCTTCACCTGCAAAATCGTAAAAAGATACAAATGAAGCAACATATGTATCTAATCAAACATCTTAACAAGACTTGTCAAAACATGCACGAATTGAAGAGGGATAAGGAAAGCAAAACAACATAAACAAAATAATATCATTATATTACCATTAGCAAATGAATACATAAAAATAAATAAATAAACTAATAACATCACCAGGTAAAAGCCATATTATTTCAGTTAATATCCTTTCAAATCTGAAAGCCAATGCTGATAGACCACCAGCCACTAGACCAAGNTAATAACATCACCAGGTAAAACCCATATTCTTTCAGTTAATATTCTTTCAAAACTGAAAGCCATTTACTGATAGACCAGTAGACCACCAGCCACTAGACCAAGATCAAACATTTTCCACTGGTTCTTATAATTATTAATGTCATTCTACCACATAATGGCAGATCATCATTTCATCATTGATATAGCAGATAACAATAGTAAGATAAGGCATATAACGATCTCTGAGGTAAAAAATGAAGGTATAGAAATATTTAAAAATATTCATTGGCACTGTTCAGAAAATTACCTCATAATCCCCAATATCTAGTTCATTAAGCAACTCTGTCAAAATCTTAATGACCTCAAAGTCTGGCCCCATTTTTTCAAACTGACCAGCGATATCAAAATCGCATTGATAGAATTCACGGTATCTCCCCTTAGATGGGTTGTCCCTTCGGTACACCTTTGCTATCTGATACCTTTTGAACGATGTCAGGCCATTCATAGCCACATATCTAGCAAATGGAACTGTCAGATCATAGCGAAGTGAACAAAGTTCTCCACCCTGTAAACAAGCCAGTAAAAGTTAAAGCTAGAGAAGAAAACTAAATGAGAGAGAGAAAGAAGAAGGTATAACGTGGTAAATTTATTGCACATTATTCACTCAATGCTGTGATATAAATGAAATTTATGACCCAAAGACCATTGAGGAAATTTATTTTTCGTCAACATGGGATCTGTTTATCCAAATTGTAACATGTAAAAATAGATAAAGATTTCAAGTGTGGAATCCTTGTGTACAGAGATCAAATAAAACAGAATGTCCTGCTTAGATGTTCAATTAAACATTTCTTCCAAAGCTATGAAATGTGATTGGGAACAAAAACTATTTATAGTGACCCATAGCTGTTTTTGCGGAGCAAATAAGATAACTATTGGTATGAGCTGAATATTTATAAATGCATAAGATGTAAAAAATTTATGGAGCATCTAGTGCTAGCAATGTGTTGCATTGAACTTCAGATATAGTGACAAATGTCCATATGCCATAGGCTAGGGCATAATCTGCAACCAGCAATGAATATTAGTGCCCTAACATGTAGAGAGGAGGGCAAGGATCCATTCTAATGATCAGGTGCACAAAATAGTAAGTCTAGGAAAATATAATTGTAGAAGGGATTTTGAACACGTGACTGCTTAATAGTTAATGGATGGGATTTATAAGAGTAAAGTTGTCATAGCTACAATAAAAAATGAGATGGTTGGCACATAACGCAAAGGCATTCGAGAACACGTGTTATGAGTTTTGGAAGAAATCATTAAGCTGAGTTTAAGAGATGAGGTATTGGACGTTAAAAGGATCTGGATAAATTACGACACCTAGGCTGAAGACGGAAGAGTTAATTAGTGGTATCGGCGCTTTTGACACGTTATTTGTAGAGTGAGGTGCTCACTCGATAGTTTGCAGAAGTGGACTAAGTCAAGTGAAATATAATTTATTCTTGTCACAGAAATATAGTAGGTTGGGTTATGACTATAAAGTTTATATTCTTAAAGTGTCTAATTAAGCAACACGGCAAGTGTTGCTTGATGTGGTTATTGAGAGAGAACAAAAGTGCAAAATGTTCAAGTTGATTTTTCTTGATCGATCAACAAATTAATTGTGAACAAACCATGTACATAAGGACTAGCTTCAAAATGTCAGTTTTGCTATATAAGAACAGCAACAATCGTCAGTATGCACATAAGAACTTTGTGACAACAATCTATATTTGGCAATGGTCCGCTGAAAAAAGTAGCATACCTGATCAGCAAGGTCATATATCAACTTCGAGTCTTCACCGTACTTTCCCATAAGAGTCTCTCTCAATTCAAAGGCAGGGGTATCTAGAGCCCTGGCACCATGCCTTTTGAAAACGTCAACTATAATCGAAAAGGCTTTCTCTCTTATGGCCATCTGTTCTTTTGCAAAGTCACGAGTACCCTGCGTAAGCAAAAAAAGTCAAAAAGGTAAGTTGTTTTATGCAAAAAGCATTCTTTTGGAACAATCATAAATCAAACAAGAAGGCACCTAATGCTAGACGAGCTATCAATGCATAAAACCAATCAAGAAAAGACGAAAATATTCAACTGAGAGGCTTCATTAACCAAAGCCCAAACCCATATCAAGGAAAAAGAACATCAATAAAGCCCACAATCAATTAAACTGATGCGAGAATTTAAAAATGACTAGCAAGTTCATGCCATTTTGAAGATATCCTCTCAATTAACAAATAAATTCCAAAATATTGAACAACTTCCAATGACCTTAACATCTCTTTATATTTAAGCATAGATAAAACTCACCAAAAATAATCTTGTTTGAATAACAAGGTCTAAAAAGAAAATGGGGCATCTTCGTAGAATCAGAATGGGAATGAAGATGCAATGCCAAAATATTGAGCCTAGCAGCAAAATCACAGCCAAGTTTGGTCAAATCTCCAAACAAAGTTTGATCTGACAAGGATGGCCCCTATGCTTATACATTCTATGTTCACTTCTATGTTCACGGTGTGACTTGTCGTTAGAAGAACCATATGAAAACATGGCATGCAGGACTTCCACAAAGAAATTCTCAAAGTTTTGCATTTTAATTATTACTTACTTCCCTGCAACTCACTCAGTTCTTGAGCTCTAGGAGATCTTTATGCATCATTGTGCTTCTCAGCTGGAAAATTACTTGGTGTATTTACCTTAACATGAAATTTTAGGATATTTCAGGATTAAGACTCTCTATTCATGAAGTTTGGTTGAATCCTACATTAAACTCTACAGCAAGGTTTTTATTCTTCGAGGGAAATCATTTTTGAAATTGAGTTAGCTGATTTAGGAATGTAAATAGTTTGAATTTTGTTTCTTTCTCCATATTGAAGATTTCTTATTCCATTCAGGCATTTCAAGCTTTTGTCAGGTGCAATTTAATGAGACTTCAGAGAACTTACCAACACTGCCGGTTCCTCTTTACAAACCGAATAGCAGTAAGAACAAAAAGGTAAGTGAGAAAAGTTGCTAAAATATGATACCTTTGGGAGCTTTGGAAGTCTTCGACTTTCATTGCTTTCTATTATCTCTTTCACTTTCTTTAACAGACAGTCAAATCCCAGGTCTCTGGGATCCAATATTGAGAGGAAATTTTGGGAACATTTCTCCAGTATAGCGGAAACACTAACAGAGTCTGGTTCAGATGCTTCGCTCAGCAACCTGCTCTTAATGAATTGCATGAGAGCAGTAGTTCCTTTTCCCAGAACCACCTTCTTTTTCTTTTCACCTTTCTTATCTGTTTTTGCATTATTTTCACTTAAAGGCACCTTCTCGCCCCCATTGTTGACTTGGCTTTTCTCAACCAGTTCACTTCCCTCAAGTGAAATGAATGCAGCCGTGGCCTCCCAAGAGACAATCTCTCTAAACAAGTTTGATAAGCCATAAATTTCATGCAAAAACAATACATAATCCTTCTTGGAAAGAGCAGCTTGCGCAGACATGTACAAATTTTCCAGAGAATCAACACGGGGGCAGTTGGCATCCAGCATTTCCATCATACAAGAACTCAATTCAACATGAGATATTGAGTTGCCAACAAGCTTGGCTCGTTGAAAACTGAGATCCCCCAAATTCCAGAGAGCCCAAGCCAATGATAACAGAACAGGGGACATGGCATCTGCAGTGCCAGAAGGGCAAGCTCTGGAACCCGAATTTAACTGAACCCGAGATCTGGAATGGAGCCATCGTACGCTCTCCCTGAAACTACCATGAGCGCTGGTAATCTTGGCCACGGCAGGATCTACAAGATTTTTGCTGGAGTGAACCAATTTAGATCCATTGAGAAACACCTTCAAGTCGGATGCAACAGCCACATCGTCCTTGGAAGAAGAACCATCACCAGAGTCGATCAAATTGAAACAAGACGTGTCAGCTCTCAGGGCCTCGCAGGAAAGGGCAGCCACTGCATCAGCAACAGCCGACAATGCAGTAGACCGGTGATCAAGAATCGCAGAAATGCCATCAATAGCAGCCATTGAATAATCCAAGAGAGCCACATCACCAATGGGCACATTGTCAATTGTATAATTAGGACTAAGGGACGTTTCCTTGAGTATATCCTGCAACTGAAATGCTGCCGGAGACAAGGAAAGCAGAAGCTTATTTAGGAGCAGAAGTATTGAAGCCCTAGCCTCTTCTGCGCTCAAATAGTCAGGAATTGATAATGCAAACTTGGTGGTAGTAGTGGATTTCGAATTCGACGAGGATGAGATCCTTGAAAGAGCTGATGATTCAACGTTGAAACGAGCTAGGCCATTGGCCACCTCAAATACCGAAGAGGACGTCAGTGAATAGCCCTTTCCACCCACTGTTACCACTCTTCTCTCGGCTGCCATAGCTACCTCAGCAAGAGTTCTTCCCCAATTTCACCAAAAAGCACAATCAATACAACGATAAATGAAAAACCAAAAGAAAAGCAACAATTTTAAATTAATACGCACGGCCCAGTCTACGTGCTTAAGCTTTTAAAACAATAACATGTATCAAAGCAGTGCAAAATAATTGAATTCAAGATTATCCAGTAAAAGATGAACTACCTGTTACAGGTTGCGGAGTCGCCGATAGGTCCTCCGCCGCCGCCGCCGGAAGTTGCAGAATTTCTTCTAAGCAGAGGGGTCGAATCTTTGCAATTATACTTTATACTACTTTTGATATTTTTCTAAGGTTTCTAGTAGGTTTTGAAGGTTTTCAGTGTAGAACTGTACTCGGAACAGCCCAACAACCCGTAGAAATGTTTCAGCCCAAACCAAATGAAAAGCGCAAAATCTACTGGATTTATTTTATTATTTATTTTTAAATACAAAATATGAAATTTACATTACATTAAGGGTCCGTTTGATAGAAAGATGGAAAATGGATGGAAAGAAAATGTTTTACAGGGAAAAGATTTTCCTAGAAATTGTTTTGCTGGGAATTGTAATTAATTGTGTTTGATTGGTATAATTTTCCATGGAAAATATTGAAAGTTTGGTGTCCGTTTGACTTTATTTTTTATGAAAATT
>CAIGRF010202803.1:0-12833 GCA_903798235.1 Fraxinus ornus | reverse complement strand
AAAAAAAAAAAAAAGTTGAAAAGTTGGAAAATATTTTCTCACCAAAACATCAAGAATTTATTTTCCTCAAAAATGTGGAAAATTTCAAAAGTTGGAAAATATTTTCCCGGGAAAATTTCGCCAATCAAACATTACAAAAGTTGGAAAATGGAAAAGATTTTCCTACTTCCCTAGAAAATTTCGTCAATCAAACGGAGCCTAAAAGATTTTGAGTGGGTTCGGAGATGTTCCCATCTCCCCGAATGCCTAGATTTTTATCATTCCTAATCCTAACAATATAAAAGAGTGAGTTTTTTTGATAGGTGTCGAATTCTTCTGTCGTCAACCAAAACAACGTCGTTTAACATTTCTCCATTTGTTTTCAACCATATTCCCTATATTTGTTTCATTCTTAGGAAGATCGTGGATGCGCTATTTTTCGATGGCGACTCCGACTCGTGGTGGAGAGTTGACCAGAAATTCTGAGAAAGAGAAGGGGTTTTTTGAGTAAGAGAAGGTGGGGGTGAGGTTGAAATCTAAAGAGATGCCACTACTTTCTGTTTTAATTTGCACTTCAGATTTTTTCTGATGCATTACATGCGTAAAACCAAAAATCACTCAACATCAAATTCAAAACCAGAAATTTCTCAACTTTCTTGAATCCTTGGAAGGAGGAATTCCCGTGTGGAAGAAAGATCACAGAAGAGTGTGATCGAGAATGCAGAAATGAAGCAGTAGAGGTTTGTGGGCATCCTGAATTCCCTTGATATTGCGGCATTCTTGGCCAGAGATGAGTGTCTAGCTGATCAGGCTAAGGCCATCAAGACACCAGTTTCCGAGGTCATAATTCACAACAATTCGGTGTTGAAGGTGGTTGATCCTGACACAAGGTTGGTTCTCTTGCTTCAGCAGCTCAATTGTAAGCATCCATTAAAAGAACAAATATTAGCCAAAGTGAAAAAACTACAAGCATAGGCACGTGATGTCTCAAAGTACACAAGCTTAGAAATTACAATAGGCGGAAAGGACATTATCATCAAACCTCGTCTGCAAGACCCAGATTAGTATCATAAAATGATTTTATTGTTCCAATGTCTTCACAGTAGTCTCTGAATACAGTGTCGTCTTAGGCACATAATAGAGAAATGTGGACACAGAAAAAAATTGAAACATCTTACTACAAGTAAGAATTTTCTTTCTTACTTGCATATTTTCTTCATTTACAGCAGAAGGCATAAATTCAGACTCAAAAGGAAAATTATAAGGAAATGGACTTACATGTAGTTTAGAATGTGAATGAAAAAAAACATTGTAATTGGTAGCAATGTAAAAAAAATTGTATGAAAATCGTGGGTTTGGGTGGTGTCGGCTCAAAAAAAAAAAAAAAAANTCTAGATGGAGACACAGGCGGTATCTCCATTCTAGATGTAGACACCGTGTGTCTCCATGCTAGATGGAGATACGGTCAATGTCTACATCTTGCATGGAGACACCGTGTCTCCATGCCTGAAGAAGACACGGCCTGTCTCCATGCCTCGAGGAGATATGGGCGATTTTTATTTTTATTTTTAGTCAAACCAACCCATTTCTTTTCTTGGATTTTGGTAGTGTGTAATTTGTTGAAGAAGTGGAGATTGAATCACTACATGTAACTCTAGATTTTTCAGCCATTTTAGCATAATTCTCTACATTCTTCAAATCACATTCTTTGCCATAATAGAGAAATGTGGACACAGAAAAAAAAAATTGAAACATCTTACTACATGTAAGAATTTTCTTTCTTACTTGCATATTTTCTTCCTTCACGGCAAAAGGTATAATTTCAAACTCAAAGTTACAGGAACTGAAAATTATAAGGAAATGGACTTATAGGTAGTTTAGAATGTGAGTGAAAAAAGCATTGTTATTGGTAGCAATGTAAAAAAAAATGCATGGAAACCGTGGGTTTAGGTGGCGTCGACTCAAAAAATAAAATAATAATAAAAAACCGATTGTGCTGTGTCTCCATGGGAGATGGAGACACCGCCCGTGTCTCCATCTAGAACGGAGACACCGTGGCATGGAGACACGGTTGGTGTCTCCATAGGGCATGGAGACACGACCGTGTCTCCACGCTCTCTCCATTGGACATGGCACGGATTTTTTTTTTCTTCTTCTTCTAAGGAGATTACAATTCTTTTTCTCAATTATCTACTTCCTCAATTATGTTCTTTTTCTCTCAATTATCTACTTCCTCAATTGAGAAAAAGAACATAATTGAGAAAAAAAATTGTAATCTCCTTTAAAAGAAGAAGAAAAAAAAATATGTGCTTTGTCCAATGGAGAGACTACGTGGAGACACCATGTCATACCGAGTTTTTTTTCCTTTATCTGATAAAAGAATAAATTCATACAATTATACAAACATTACCTTACTTATAATAAAAAATATCTTAAAATCACTTCACGCTATTAAATACCCAACTAAATTGCAGCACGTGCATCACACATGCGCACACTAGTGATACTTAAAAGAGTTGTAATTGAGAACTATATTCGGTCATAAATCTTTTTTTGATATTTATATTTTAAATCCATGAGAAGTCATTTTTCACTTATTTTTAGTACCACTGAAATTGCATAAGAACCTTAGCCCTTGTTTCGTCCCCAATTATTTCTAAATTACAATTTTCTCTCTTTCTTTTACTTTTGATCATACATTCTTCAATAAAATAATATTACACGTAAATTCAAAACTTAAACCTCTATCAAATTACTAATTCAAAATGCATTTTTTAGCAAAAAAATAAAAATAAAAAGGGGGGCTAGTCTCTTTATTTCTTATTATTTTCAACAATTGCATTTTATGTCAAGATTGAATAATAGAAGTAAAAAATAAAAATATTTTAGAAAAAAATAAATGTATAATTTATGTCAATATAGTCTATTTAAAAGTGAATAATTCATCTAGAATGATAACCATCATTCCTCATAGTAGTGAAACCATAGCCAAATTGTCCAATAAATTGCATTTTTTGTTGATTGAATAATGTCACGGTGATCCTTAGCATACACATATAAAACTAATTAAAAAAAAAAAAGTGAAGAAAGCACATTAAAAGAAGTACCAAAATAATTTTTGCTACTATTTTTATAAATTTCCATGGTATTTTGAGTGGCTTATTTGGACTTATAAGCTACTTATTTGTTTTGTTTTTTTGTTCTCATAAGTAAAATAAGCTTTTAAAGAAAGCTCATAAAAAAAGTACCAAAATATTTTTTGTTATTATTTTTATAAATTCCCATGGTATTTTGGGTCGCTTATTTGGGCTTATAAACTACTTTTTTTTTTCTCCTCACAAGTAAAATAAGCAAGCTTATAAGCCCAATAGTGTAAAAGAAAAATCCTAAAATTCATCAAACTACAATTTTACATAAAAGCATAATCCACCAGTAGAACTAGATAACATGTATATGTGCCTTTAGATACATTATTTAGTCCCCGGAAAAAGAAAAGAAGAAAAAGAGTTCCAAGATTCTGAGTTCATCTTACATACTTAGAACTATTCCCATCCATGTTATGTCTATTAACATTGTAACCCTTCCCTCGGCCTATTAGACTGTCGAATCTTGCAAGCTAAGCCACCTAATGCATGTTCATTATACTACTTTGAGGATTGGTCCGGTGCAGATACAATGGGGCTGGTGCTAGGCCTTGCACCATTTTCTTGTGGAGGCGCCATACCCCATTTCCCTTCCGTTTCCAGGGGCTCTAGAACATGAACTCCACCATCAGTAAGTCCCAATGCAAATTGATTAGGCTTGGATGGATGAGCAGCAATGACAAGTGGATAAACCCTCGAGCTACAATGAATAAATAAGGCACCATTAGAGTGGATAGGGAGAAAATAAAGGGCGTGATTGGAATGCAGTATTGGATAGTACTTATGGTACAATAAAAATGTTTCAACTTCTTTTTCATCATTAACTCTACCCACTACCGTCTAGTCGAGCATACCAAACACGTTAAAAGTACTTGCATATTTGCTAAGGTCAATGTCAAATATACCTCATACTGGAAGGCAAATAGGCAGTGGCATTGATCTGACACCATAGTTTCAGTCCCATAGCAGTGAAGACGCTCACGCTCCCATCTTCAAAGCTTGCATAGATTGACTGGCCGTTGCATGAATACGTAGCATCTGCAATTGCAGCACTTGATTCGGGAGGAATCCACTGCCACAACCAAAACAGTTCTGTGAGTTTAGAAATTTCAGTTTCCCTAGATTCTAGGTTCATTATATTCCTTTTCCAAGTCACAAACTGCTAGTTAGCTTCATTGTCACCCACCCACCTTCCTCTATCCTTTCAAACACAATGATATGAGTTCGGATTATGCAGAGAATTTATGTGATTGACAACAATTCAATCCTATCAATAACAGATGCCGTGTTCATTTGAGTACTTGTGTGCTATTTCAAGCATGCAATGTTCAATGCACAGACCATAATTATCAAACAGATGTTGATTATGCATTCAACCTGCGACCACAAAATCAGAATATCAAACAGAATACTAAGAAGAAGATAACGACTCAAGTTTATTTCGCACCTGCTTGATGCATCTGAGTTTCGATCCCTCGTAGATTGCTATCTGTGTCTCGTGAACAACCAATACCTGAGTCTGATCCTGATGAAACTGAACACGTGTCTGTGCCATAGGATTTGGCGTACGCCCAGGAGGAATCTGCAAAAATGAACTTGCCTTTTTCTCCCACCCATCTAGACTCCAAACACATAGCTGGAACAAAGTAGGCAAAGAATAACTAAACTGAAACAAAAATGAAAGTTCAACTAGTATGGAAAAATAAGAAATTTCGGATGACCTAATGAAACAATGCTTCAAGTTAAGGTGAGTAACAGTGTTTTTACCACAATGAGTAACTACTTTGATTCCGATTTCTTGGGGTCATGGAACTTACCTGAGCATCGGCTCCCGATGACACGAGAACATTTAGAACGTTTGAGAAAGAAAGGCCAGTAACTCTCTTCAGATGACCTATGAGCTTACTTTTGAACTGTTCAACAGAATAATCAGTTTTAGAAAAAAAACATTTGCGTAAAAGTTAACTCATGTCCTTGGTAGTAATTTAGTTTCAGTTCGCCGAAAGACCTCGTCAAAGCGAACATTGTAAATTCGTATAGAGGAATCATCCATGCCAATAGCAATAACATTATTGTCCAGAGGATGAAAGGCAATATATGTGGATGCAGGTGGAGGAGGCATGAATGACGTCATTGTCTGCAAGGAGAAGAAGTGTAAGGATCTATACATGCAAAAAGGCAATATAAGTAACCAATAAAGAAATATATTTTACAACATACAATAGGATAAACTACACTTTTGGTTTTCACATTACTCCAAACTTTGTTTTATTTAAAAATAGACAGAGAAATTAACCTTTTTCTTTCAATTAAGAATCGCTTAGTTCTTTTAACATAACAGATGACGTGAAAGGGTCTCAATGTAAATGCCACATAAAATTCCCGTTTTCCACGTTGGACATGACAAATCTAAAAATAAAGAGATCTTTGATGACAGCTTCAAAACAAAATAAATGTTGTGACAAACATGAGACTTCATTTTAAATTGAGTGACTAGGTGTGTTTTTAAACCACATATAATACATCACCTTGAATGTCATCATATTGAACAAGGAAATTTTCCCCCCTGATGCTGACGTAACATATGAATCATTTTTTGAAATTGCAAAGCACGGGACAGACTCCTCAAGGTTTGTATCGCTTATATCGTTTGTCATTAAGATTCCACTAGAAGGTTGCCAAAGTTGAGGTGGTACAACAGTTGTCGCCTGCAGAAGGAAAGCATTGTTACGACAAAATGGTACAGGTCCATAAGAAACATGACCTCAAAGAAAATTATCAAACCTTTCCCGTAACATTCCTCTCATTTCTGTGCCATTTCCAGAGTTTATGAACAGCATTATATGCTAAAGCTAATATAGCATCTCCAGAATTTGTGTAGATCAACCTAATAATCTGAATTGAATAATAAAAGGAAGCAAGGAAATTACAGTCTATCTATAAATTTAAATACTCACAAATGTACACACCGCAGAAAGGAAATTAATGATTTAGTTATTACACCAGATACATCCAAGCGCAATATGATATGAGTCAGTAGAATGCAATATAACATCAAAGCAGAGGTGACTATCCACTCAGAAAATACAGATTAAAAAGCTTTTAATCGCGTCTTAAGTTTTAAAAAGTTCAATTAATAGTTAATTTTCTGAAACAGACGCTGATGGAACCACAATCAGCGTACGAGAGGCAGCTCTAGGAACAATCTCCTCAGACCTAGAACTATAAAAAAGATTTGGAAACAGATTCACTTTGGGTTTCTTAAAAGTTCAATTCTCACCCCCCCCCCCCCCCCCCCCCCCCCCCCCCTCTCATCTCCCTCCCTTCTCCTCCTCCACACACCAAATAAAGTAAATATAAAATAAAAGGTGTCCCTGAAGCCGTGAAGGAAAAAAGAAATCTAAATTTGATAAAGATGGTGAAAAGACCGACCTCATATGAACAAAGATATAATATACACCTTTGAAGATACTAGGCTAATTCTTACCCTTACTGACAATAAACCATCGGGAAGCCTCAAGGAACGAAGCTGAGATGGTTTGCTGATTTCAGTCCAATCAGAAATTTTAGGCTTTATATCTGGCAAATTCCTGCCATCCCCGTTCTGTAGACACTCGTGTGAGTTTCCAAACATGTTAAGAGCTTCCGTAAAACCAAAAACCAATGATGCAGGTGAGGTAATTAATAAGAACTCGTCCTTTTTCAAAGACTGACAGGGGTAATACTCACCAGAGCAGCAACAGCAGTCACTGGTCCATTTCTATCAGAGCTCGTTCTTGTCCCTGCAGCCGAACCAGAAGCACAAAATGGCCCGACCATAGGAACCTGTACAATAAATGACGAAAATATAATAATGTGATCATCTTGAAGTCTGCTTCTATATACCTAAATAGTTTACCTTAGCAACAGTTCCAGATGCACGATTTTCCATGAAGCGCATCAGAAGAATACCTTCGGAATTTGAAAGTACTTTAACACCATTCTCACTAGTTGATACAGCCAATAATATTCCTTCCTTATTAAACCTAATGCAAGGTGATGCCTGAAAGATGAATAAAAGGAACATTGTTACCGTGTACAAAATGGTTCTCCAAAACTAAAATGTAAAAGAGTTCGAATTCAGCAGTTACCGGCAGACCACCATCCGCATCACAAGTTGTCAAGAGGTTTACATTATCCATGTCCCAATATTTTATTGCAAACTCATCTCCAGCAGCTAAGAATTGATTCTTCGTTGTGTCAAATTGCACCACTCCAACAGACCGTTTTCCAAGACCGAGGTATGTCCGCTTTACGGCCCCTTCACTCTCATTCCACTCTACAATGTATGATTCACCATCTTTGCTAGTACCACATGAAAATAGCCTACCATTTGTTCAATAAAATAAGAAAGATACGTATGTTAGCCAAAGCTGAAGTCAACTCACTTAAGGTGATTAGGAACATAATTGGCTGTGCTTAAAAGTAAGCTTTAACTTGCTCTTAAGTTAATTCTTTTGCTGTGAAACAAGGTTACCAAAGTTATTTTCCTTTGATCCCCACTCAAAAAATGAATTAATTAAAGAATTCCTTTTTTTCCTAACAAAATAAGCACAGGAAAACATGCTCTTAAGTAAGCCAATAGGAGGCAGGACAGCAAATACTATACCTTGTCCCATCAGCACTATAGGCCATTGTAGTACAAGAGAGACCTGGGGCATCGTAATCAACTCTCGAACCCATATTATCGTATAACCAGGCCTTGATCTTCCCATCAAAAGCAGTTGAAAAGATGAACTACAAAAGTATTAACATATTTTTTAAAATAAAAGGAATGGGTTGTAGCAAATTGAAAAAAGAAATGAATTAAACCAATTTTCCCTCGAAATTAAAGATATTAATGAAATATCTATAAAATAATAATTTAGAATTGCAGTACTGTCAAAACATCGGATAGTGCTTGTCATTTATGTATACTGCACTTTTGAGTAACTTCGCATCCTTAATTCTTGCAAATGCCACAGCTCGTAAACTTTAAAAACCTTGTACCTGAATGTTTTCTTTATAATGTGGGCATACAGAATAAACAGGTGCCTCGTGACCCTCAAGCGTGTACTGCCTAGCACCAGTGGCTGCATCCCACACCTGCACAAATAACCTTTTAGAGTCACTGCTTACAGACTCAAATTCATCAATCTCTTCTCATTTACTGAAGGACACAAACCTTAATTGCCTTGTCCTCCCCACAAGTTATGATGCACAACTGTTTGTTTGGATGAGAAAACGCAACATCATTGACACTACCGACATGGGCTTCAATCTGAAAGAACCACCAAGAGAATTCAAAACTCGTCTAGCAATTCTCATTTATGTATACAGAGAAGGTCAAGGAGCAGAAGGTGAATCTACAACACAAACCTCAAGGTGATTTCTTAATTCATCAGCGCCATTATAAGCATACAAGTGAACAATGTGCTTCGAATATGCAACACCTGAATCAAAATTGTAACAATCATAACAGATAACCAGGACTTCTGTGCTATCTGAGCCTTCCATGGTTGACTCGTTTATCTTTCTCAAAGGAAAGATTGCAATCAAACCTCTGGCACACATAACACTAAATGCACTTATCAATGAACCACAATGGATAATTGACTGATAAAATTTTAAGACCCCACTACTTAGTAAACAGTACCGAAAAAGTTTCCATCAGAGCTCCACATCACCCGATTCACTGATGCAGTATATTCATTAGCCAAAGAAGCCTACATTGGAAAGGCAGAAAATTAACCACGGTAATAATAAAAAATAATGTCCAGGGGGTTTTTAAATAAAGACTTCTATACCTGCAGAGTCATTGAGCAAGCTCCAAGGTCCCAAACCTTGAAATTTTTAAATGCTACCTTCTCCCTTCTACTCACTTCCCATATAGTAATGTCACCAATATTTGTTCCCACTGAAATGTGAAGGAAACCAATAGAGATACTTTGTTATATAACATTGCACACTATATACGCAAAATATCAACGGTGTTTTTAAGACAATTTATTATTATAAAATCCCTGAGTCATACACACACACACACACACACACACAGAGAGAGCATTCTGACACTATATTACAAGGAAATTTCAAAATTTTGATATGTATGTAGCATATCAACTTGGGGTGCATATGTGTGTATTTAAATTGGTCAATGCATCAACATATATGTCATAAATTTCTTAAATAAAGTGGGAGCTAACCAAGTAGTAGAGTTTGTTGATTTGGATGGAAATCCATGCTCTTCACAGCAGATCCCTGATTCAGATTTGCCACCAGAATCTTGGGTACATCATCAGCAGACTCTGAGGTATGAGGATGACTTTGTCCAGGATATGTGACTGGCAATATGTTAACAGGCAAATTGTTGACCTGTGAGGAGATTATCCATATGAACTAGAAATCAATAACATGTGCAACTCAAAATAGGAGTGGAATCTGAAATATTAATCCACTGGTAAAAAAAATTATTCAGATTTAAGGTATGAAAAAAAGGATTCACATAACCAACTCCCCAAATTATCAGGAAGAAGCCATAGTTTGTTTTTCATGGCAATCCAACCCATCAAATTCTTTATGACAATATTTATCCTGTTCAGCGACTACAAATTAGTGGCAAGCCAAAAATAACAAAACAATTGAAGGCCATATGATATACCTCCTCTGATACTCCAAAAGGTTTTGATCTCTTCAGCATATGTTCGGAATCTGCAGTTTGATAGTCCAGTGCTGGATTGTTAGTAGTAGGAGTCCTAGGATGCTTTAGTAGCATAGACACTATCACAACATTTAGATGCAAAATGAACGGTGAGAATTAGTTGAGAAAGTTTGGTTAAATGACCAAGGAAATTATGTTATGACAGCTATATGCGGAAAAAAGTACGGTTCATTTTATCTGAGGCAAGTCCACCCTGTAGACATCAAGTGTCCAAATGAAAATTCTTCTAGAACTCATTGTCCAACCTCAAAATGATTATGTAGAGAACACAAACAAGCATATAATCAAATACGAGGATTATGTAAATAATTGTGAATAAAAATCCGAGATATTAATCACCAGCATTATTAGGAGTCAAGCCCATGGTCCCAGCAGAAACAGATTGGTGAGGCACAGGAGATGGATTCGCCATCCACCCTGCAAGTGATGCTGTTAAAGGTGTAGGACCATGCTGGAATAGCTGTTAAAATGGAGCAACCAATTATGACAATGGCAAACAATATATCTTCTATTTGATTAATAATAGCAAAAGGAGAAAGATACTGGGACTTACTCCGGAACCACCAATTGACGGGAATCCCCCAACTTTAGGGACGGAACCCATCAGTGGATTAGGGGATGGTGCATGAGCGCCATTAGGTTGTCCACAACTATGGTCCACGAATAGGGTTTTTATATCAGGATTAGGCCTTGGATTCTTGCAGAGTTGGTGCTGCCAGTTTAAACTGCAATTCCACAGGCAAGCATGACTATAATACTTTAAGCGCATGTTTAGTACACACTACTAGACTAGATTGAACGGGACAATAGTAGATAAACAATGGTTTGACTTATTTTCCTAATACTAGTAAGTCTTAAATAGTGTCAAATCCACTTCACAAAACGTGCCATAAGAACACGACATTCTCATTTGCAGAGTGATCGAATGACGAGAGGTAAGCCATATTATCCGCTCTTTTCTTAACTTACCTTTGGTTGATCAGTGTACGCAATCTTGAGTTCCTTAAGGTGGGAAACTGGAGTTTATCATGAAAGAGAGGATTTGCCTCTATCAACTTTTTCAGCTCAATAAGCATTATAGCCCGAGCCGACTTGGCATCTCCATAATTACAAAGCTGTTCGTTCTCCCTGGAATTAAACGTTTAGCATAAAATGTCAGATATAAGCAGGTAAGAGAGAGCCTGTAATTGAAAATACCAGTACATGCGAAAAACAGGAATCAGAGGCAGGGAACAGTCTTGGAGCATGTTTGGCTGACCTTAAAAAAGTTAAAACTTATAAGTAACTGTCATAAAAATTAATATCCACGGAGAAATTTTCATCAATATATGATCAAATTGTTTTTAAGTTCCAATCGTTTCGTTGGTGTTTGGTGCACATTAAAATGAGAGAATGCATTTTTTTGAAGTGACGTGACGAGAAATATGTGGTTGAAAAAGAAGAAAAAGTTATTGATATGATGGAAAATATTATTTTATTGAAGAATATGTGGTTCAAAGTGAGTAGAAGAATGAGAATGAAAAAAAATAATGTGGAACAAACAGGGGCTAAAATTACACCTAAAATTCTGCAATGTCAGAAGCATTGTCATTTCCTTGAAGAGGTCCTCGTTGAAAGACGAAAACACTTTCAAACCCTTCGTAAGAATCTCCACTGCTTTAGCATGATCGCCCCTAACATAACAGGGAAAAATTAACATCCCAGTAAACAAAAGCACAAAAACTCGTAGCAATCATTTTCATAAATTTTATAGAAATATGCACAATAAAAGTAGAAGCTTACTTGTCAAGGGCTTCAAGATACTTCTGCTTTCGGATCTCGAAGAAAACCTTCATGGAGTAACGGTTGTCGTCAACCTTTGTAAACCCTGACAAATACTTTTCCACTTCCTCCCATTCTCCATTTGTCACTGCATCCTCAAAGTACTTCATGTTGAAGAAAAACCCTGACTCCTTCTCCAACCTACATCATTTATTTTGGAAAGTCCAGAACAAATAATAGCAAGAATATATCAAACAGAAAAAAAAAATGAACACCCAAAATAAATTGAAAGGAAAGGGACAAAAAGTCTTACTTGTGGACAGTTTCCTTGAATTTTTCCTCATCAAGAAACTGAAGTATCAAGAAAACGAGCTCTCTGCTCAGCGAGGACATCTTTTGGTAGAATTGAACAATCCCAAAATCCCCAAATTACTCGGATTCGCTAAAATCCTGGTAAACCAGAAAACCCATTCAAGGAACTCAGAAAATCATATCAAAGTAATAATCCCAAAAACATACCTATATTAAACACCATCAAAGAACATAACACCTTAGAACCCTTGATTGAAAGAAAAATAATAGATCGAGAATTTTGGCTTTATGGGAACTTTCTTCCCACTTTACTTTCTTCTCTTCTTTTTCTACTCTTTACAGTGGTTGAAAGTGAGGGAGTGTGGTGTGTTTCTCAAAGCAAATAAATTGACGTTGAAAGCAAGAGAGATTTTAATTATTAAAATGAAATTAATAGTGTCGCACACACTCGTAGAAGCGCGTGTATGTATGTTAGAATGACGGTTTACTGCACGTGTTCGGTTGTCCACGCGTAGTTCGTTACGTGGGGAATATCAACGAGGTGCTGGCGGTGGCAGGTGTGGTGGTGGAGCGTAAACGCGCGTGGGTCTTATAAATATTTTCCTTCGTATTTAATGCCCTGATAAGACCAAGTTCTTATTACTCGTCTTATATAAGTAGAAAGTGCGATAGTCATAGTGGTTATCACTCGGCTCATTTGTTGGATTTAGGGCCGGATATCGTTCTATTCCAATGAAAATCGAATCTAACCCCAATTTTTAATTATTTAGCAAATGAAATCGTCGGGTTCAAATTTAACTATGAAATCGTTCGGGTCCAGTTTTTTTCCTTTTAGTTATCGAGTTTTGTACCATAATTTTTTTTTGTTTACAACAACGCTACATTAATTTAACTAATGA
>CAIGRF010202755.1:11180-21282 GCA_903798235.1 Fraxinus ornus | reverse complement strand
GAATGGTCCAGACCATCTAGAGCGAAGTTTTTCAAGGAAAAGTTTCAATCTCAAATTGAACAACGACACTTTTTGACCTAGAGTGAACTCACGCCTCTGAATGTATTTATCATTAAACCTCTTTGTCCTTTTCTTATAAAGCTTTGCATCTCAAAAGCAACCATCCGAAATTCATCTAATACATTCAGCTGTAACATCCTCTTTTCTCTAGCTGCCGTCATGTTCATATTCAGCTGCTTTACTGCTCAATATGCTCGATGCTCCAACTCCACTAGAAGGTAACAAGCTTTCCCAAACACAATGCGATATGGTGACATGCGTATTGGTGTTTTGTAAGTAGTCCGGTATGCCCACAGTTTATCATCAAGCTTCCTTGACCAATCAATTTACTTATTTTTGTGATTTTTTATTTGAGTATACTAAGATAATAAAAGATGTTTATTTAATATGATGGTTTAAGTATTAGGTTTCACGAGTTCATCATAGCTACTCCCTTAATATCTCTACGTTTTTATGCTAGCTCTCGACTTTTACTACGTGATTTAAACAAATAATCCACCTTCGACGTAATTATCGCTCACAAAATCAATGAATTACTAGGCCAATTTATTCAAACATTAAGAACAGAAGTAAATTAAAATAATTTACAAATTCAATTGGTGATTTAAAACTTTATAATTAGGTTTAATGTTCAAAACTCTGTTAAAGTCATTCATCTTAGTTAATTACTTAATTACACATCGTCTAAGAATTAAACTATAAGAAGCAATTAAAGTACATCATGGGTTTTAAGGAAAATGGGGAAAAAAGATGAAGATTTTGCACTTAGATTCCGCATTCTTCTAGTAAAATCTTGTAGCCTTAGCTTCTTGGATGATTTCTTGATCTTTCCCTCCTTTTGGGCTTGTATAATATTTGTACAATAAATTCTCCAAGCCTCAATTTAAATATGTGTCTAATGAAATCCTACAAGCCTCGACTTGAATATATGTATATAATGAAACTCTACACAAGCCACTTCTAATTGTTACACTAAAGTATGTATTTATAGAACAAGCAAATTCTTGTTCAAATTGATTTCCTTCAAAAAGTTTGAGAAGAAAAATGAAACAAATTCATTTGTCAATTGAACTCATTTTCTCATCTAATTTTAGTCTTTCATCTTTTAATATCTGCAACTAAGTTTTCTTCATTCTAAAATCATCATAGTTGATCCGAGACAAATTTTGAAAGTTTGCAATTTAGTTCCCAAACTTTTCAATTGTCGAATTTAACTCTCAAAATTTATGATTTTTTACCTAATACTCCATTAATACTTTCAATTATTGTATGGTGGCCATTAAATGATATAAATCCAATATATATTGGCCTCCTTAACTTTTCAATTGGCGTGATTTTAACTCCTTAACGCTATAAAGTAAGAGTTTAGTCCAACCTGTTTATATATTTGAATCTAAGCATCCACGTGACGAGAACTGTCGTTTTGAGTATTGAGATTGCACGCCAATTTCAAGTAACTTAAAGTTGGAAGGTAAATTCGTCAAAAGTTTAACTTGAGGATCCAAATTTACGAATTTAATGCGACTTCAATTGTGATTACAATGAAAAACATGCCAATTGAAAGGTTAGGATATTTTCTCTTTCAGAAAAAAAATTCTTTAATTGATCAATACTAGAAATTAATCCAAAAATATATCTAATTTTAATTTACGGATAACCTTTGGTTGGGAAGAAAGTTGACCATAATTATGATTGATTTGATATCCACCTCCCAAGTTCGTTGCATTATTATTAGAGATAATTTTTCTAGATTCTTCCATTAATTTAAGCTTAATCCTTTTTTTATTTGATCAAGTTGACTTCTAATAGATTGAGTCAATACAGATAGTTACAAGGCCGCTAAATGCAAAGCTCGACTTTTACTTGTCTACGTGCTTTGCGAAGAAGAAAAAATAGAGATGGTCTTGAATTTAATGTTATTCAATTATTCTACTTAATAGTTTAAATTTTGAGGAGAAAATCTAAGCATGCATTTAATTGCGAGCATGGAATTTGCATAGAAAGAAAATAAATTTTAGGCAATTCAATTGCCTAGAACTTATTTGTATAGAAATTATTAATTAAATGTATTTGATTGATTTAGTTTTCAATCTAAAAAATATTATGTTTTTCTATTGTTTGTTGGTGGGTAGATAAGAGGGATGGTATAAATGAGAGTGAGAGTGAGAGAATTCTTTGAAAAATAAAATTCATCATTCCCTAAATATGTTTTCTTTATTTTTGAGAAAAATATGGCAACATAACAAAAAGTTGAAAAATATTTTTCGTAGAAATAATTATCAATTAAACACCTCAAAAGTATGAATTTTGATGGAAAAATGACATTTTCCATAAAAAAAAATAAAATCAATCAAACACACTCTAATTTTTAGGTGGCACATTACATTAGTTGGTAGTTTTTTTGCCACATAAGCATTGTGCTTAGCATATACTAAGCACGGNCATTAGTTGGTAGTTTTTTTGCCACATAAGCATTGTGCTTAGCATATACTAAGCACGGTGCTTAGGAGATCAAATCCGTATATATATATATATATATGTTAATGAAGATAGTAATTTTATGTTTACCTTTTTTAATTTGAGTAGTCCCCTCATGTAATTTTGAAGGTACGCCCCTATCAATCGAATCTAAGGGGAGGCCTAGCTAAAAATCTCGCTTCGTATTTGATGGTGTTTCGATTTTATTTTCTTCAAAAAGAATTACTAGAGCCATGCTCCAAATCTAGTTAAATGAATGAGCTAGATGAATTTATGAATGTGTGCTAAAGTTTCGAAGGAAAGTGAGAGTTGACATGCTTTAAACATTTAGTCATGCGAATGTGCCAGATTAATTTTCTAAAGTGTGCGGAAATTTCGAAGGAAGGTGATACTTAATTTATTGGGAGAGTGTAGGAGATTTTCGAACAAAAGTCTCGACAATTAAGTCTTAACAATTAATTATAGTTTGTCATGAATGTCTACTATTTTCTTTTTCTTTTTCAAAAGTTAAAAGTTTATTGAGTGAAAAAAATTGATATTAGTTTGATATTACCCATTACGTAAAAAAAATTGCAAATAATCCAAATATGAGAAAATCTTCAAATTTTGTATTGTGACTTCGCCCTGGGGAAAAACTTAGACACTCGAGATTACCTGACAGAAATCCCCTAATGCTCAAGTGATCAGCTAACTATTGTGACTTCTGTGACTTAAGGGGAAACAATTAGTGATTGAAGTAAATGGTAAATAGCACAAAACATTTTCACATTTCAATGTCATTGCGCAAAACGTTCTGACCTTTCATTTTTTGACATTTTCACCCCTACCTTCCACCTTTCATTGCACAAAAGGTCTTTTTCAACTATTTTTCAATAAAATGACGATTTCACCCTCTCATTCAAATAAAACAAAAGGAAATAGATGAATAACCAACTGCAACTATAGTCCTTAAGTTTTTAAAAAATTACACAGAAATCATAAATTCTCCACCACTACCATTTTCGGACACCAAGCCCATTGGACTCCACCACCACCAATCTCACTTCACTCTCCCACCGTCATCCTCCACACGAATTTGAAGATTGGAGCACTTAGGACCCACCAATTTTGGTCAGACAGCTCTCTCCGTGCATCATACCCGTTGAGAGTTTTGGACTAGAAATTGAAACGGTTGGGAGGGATGATTGGTTTAATTAGATTCGTACCCATTGTCCTTTGGGTTTGTTGATGGTTTGATTGATGGCAATTTGGGAATTTAGTGTTGTGGGATGCATGAATTGAACTATTGAAGCGGAATGATTTGAGGCAGGTTTGATTAATGTGAGGCCATGTATATGTTCGTCGAGATGAGGGGTAACCGTAGGTGGTGGCGCGCGACATGGGTGGCACCGAAAGTGGGGTTGTCGTGAAGGGTTGTATACGATAGTTTTGTGTTTTAGGCTGCAAATGTGGTTGTTTTCGACAAATTGTATGACCAATACTGTGGGAGAGGATGTTGGGGAGAGTGAAGTGAGACTAGCGGTGGTGGAGTCCGGCAGGCTTGGTGACCAGAAGGTGGTGCTATGTGGAGATCTATAGGTGGCGGCTTTGTGGGTTGTGAAAGTAGTGGTGGTGGAGAATTTATGACTTATTTGTAATATATTGAAAATCTTAGGACTACGATTGCAATTAATTGTTTATTTTTTCTTTTCTTTTTGTTTCATTTGAATAGGAGGGTAAAATCGTCATTTTATTGAAAAAAATAGTTGAAATGACCTTTTGCTCAACGAAAGGTGGAATGTAGGGGTGAAAATGCCAAAAAAATGAAAGGTAAAGACGTTTTGCACAATGACATTAAAAGGTAGGGACATTTTGCGCTACTTATTCTTGAAGTAAATACCCGAGACTAAATGTTGGCCTTCAATAAAAGTGATTGTATCTCTCTACATCACTGCAGGTTAGGATTTGGTCGTAGGTCCAATTTATATCCCGACCTAGTAAGCCCCCTCGGCCCCTCCGTCACCCCCAATTTAATATAGAATGCATATTATTGTAATACTTGGTGGAAATGTAAGTGCGTAACCATCCAAATAAAATTGTGGCAGTGTTTGTTTCATAAAGGTCATTGGCCCTTGCATCGAATATTTGGATGCTAGAATTTATGACAGTATTGCCAGCCAATTATTAACCCTCAAAATTAATTTTCGAAATTTTTTATCCAAATACTTGGTGTTGGTAGACCTGCTGCAGAAACATTTATTTTGTGGGGTCATCAATTTGGTAAGAAATTGAGAAAATCTCGTGAAAAGTTTCCTTTTTACTTGCCGGAGCACGTATGTATATGATTGATTATATATATATATATAAAGTAAAATCAAGAAAAGTAAGTTTTTAACTTTTCCACCCGTACTCTTCATGTAAACTCGAATAAAGAAGTAGGATTATAGTAGGTGGGCCACTATTGTGAAACTATTTTGCCTCAATTTTAATCCAAAGGTTGGTTTGATAGCTGAGTTTTTTTATTATTGACTTTACGGGAACCATTTTACTAAAATGCCCCTTTGTACAGAAGAATGCAATGAAAGTAAAATGATTCATATCATTCTACCTAATTCATTAATAAATTGTGGCTTTGACCACTGACAATAGCACTGTATAATGGCTACAAAATTGCTAAAAATATGATAAAAAGTCCATACCAGATAGGCGCTTCATAACATTAACCCGAAGCACTCGAAAAAGACCAACCGAGTTCATTCGAAGTTTAATGAGAATAAAATGAAACTATATTTTGTAGTTGACATTAGGAATTAAAAGCTAATCCTGTCTGAGAGCAATAAAATTCCAAACACAAAATTGGAAATATACACGATCAAATAAATGGACGTATAATGGTTCATTTTCAATATGAGATCAAGTGTGTCACTTGTTGTGACGGGTTTTCATTATAATAATAATAATAATAATAAATAGTTATATTTGCATCTTGTTGCACTACTTTGTAATTGCATTCAAGGTTCTCAAATTTTGCTTATTGTAGCATTTATGTATTTATCTTTCTTCATCGAATTATTATCTTCAAACCTTTATTAATTAGCATATCTTAGTGTTGATGGTGGTTTCTATTAAAATATTCCATTTGCATATTTTGAAAATAGAAAAAAATATTTTGTATTTATTGTTTTTATATTTAAAATAATGGACAAATAAATCTTTTTACGCCTGCTTGATAGACTATTTGGATGGAAACTATCAAAATAGACAAGATATGTTAATTAATAAAAAGTTAAAAGACAATAAAATGGTTAAAGACATAAGTAAACTGTGAGCAAACTTTGAAGATCTTGAGTGCAATTAAAATATGATGGAACAATTAATAATGTGCTGCGAACATAATTATCCTAACAAATGTATAGAGTTTTCTCATACTTTCAACTCACAAAAATGTCCGACAGCAAATAATTTTTTTTATATCATAGGAGTATTAGACAGCAAATATATATATGTATATCCAAGCAAGGAAAGTACACTGTCCTCTCAATTCCTGGTTGACCTTACTGTGGAGGTTGACATATAAGGACTTACCCATCTGGAGTTCAGACCCATGGTATCTTCAAAATGAGTCTGCTACTTGACCCGGGATTAAATCCCTGGTTGGCGCCCCTGGTTTGACCCTGTATTTTATCCGGGGCCAAGCAGCATTTTTGCTTCAAAATTTATCTTCTTGGTTTATAGTGTCCCTCAGAGAAGGGATGGAGAAACCTTACAAATTCATATTCTTAACTTCCTACCTTTGTTTCATATCATTTTCGAAATGCCGTTTCCAGTCTAAAACTCAAACCCCAAAAACCAATTGCTGTTTTTGTACAATAACATGCTCTCTCTCAAGTCTCCATCTACCGTTTACTCTCAACAAAATCTCATCTACCATTTTTCACAACTCATAAATGTGGCCATGTTTGAATTCAATCAAAAATAAAGTTGCCTTCTGGTAACCTGTATAATGGATATACATTAACTGCACTTGTCCTTTATCTAAAAACAAGGTCAATTTATGAGGAAATTTCAGTTTACCAAAGAGACGGTCCTTTAGACAAGGTCATTAAAATGGTATTAGAACCTACGTGAAAACTAATTTTAAATGGATCCGGTCTTTAATAGTTTAAGAATTTAGATAAGTTGGTTTAAAACTCTGAGTAGGTGTTGATCGAACGTCTACAACTAAGGTTTTTGTATCTTGAAAGACAGTAAAACATCCACTAGTGGGCTTACGACCTTGGATGTAGGAACTATAACTTAAATACATATTCGCATACCTATGGCATGACTGAGTATCATTGATTGTAATAAAGATTGTTAGATAAGTCACGCACAAATTAGTTGTTGGGAGTTGAGAGAGACAAGTTTTTTATAGCCTATTGACATGCAACTTGGGCACTCTTAATAATGCTAAGTGTTTGATTTAAATTTCTCATCACACAAGAAGAGTTTACAGCATACATTACATACTCTCTCCTTATTTTTCCCTTTGCCTCATCGCCACCCCCACCTCATATGGATCTTGTTTCAATGTTCTTGTATTGTTTCCCTCTCCTTTGTCTATTCTACAATTTATGGAAAACCTTTGACAGAAGAAGGCATCAAAATTGTTACATATTGGATTATGAATGCTACAAGCCAAGTGATGATAAGAAACTCAGCACGAGATTTTGCGGTGAAGTAATCAGGCGAAACAAGCAACTCGGCCTAAATGAATACAAGTTTCTCTTGAAGGCTATAGTGAGTTCAGGCATTGGAGAGGATACTTATGGCCCGAGAATGGTACTCGAAGGGCGAGAAATGTCTCCAACACTTGAAGATGCCATTATTGAAATGGATGATTTTTTTCTTGATACTATTGACAAGCTTTTCAACAAGACTGGGATTTCGCCTTCTGAGATCGACGTTCTAGTGGTGAATATATCGATGCTCGCTATAGTTCCTTCTTTATCTTCTAGAATTATCCATCATTATAAGATGAGAGAGGATATTAAGGTGTATAATCTCACTGGAATGGGATGCAGTGCCAGCCCCATTGCAATCAATATTGTTCAAAACATTTTCAAGACTCAAAGAAATGTGCAAGCACTTATTGTGACATCTGAATCTTTGAGCCTAGGTTGGTACACAGGGAAAGATAGATCTATGATTCTTGCAAATTGTCTGTTTAGATCAGGAGGGTGTGCAATACTTTTAACAAATAAAGTGGCCTTAAAAGAAAAGGCCATGTTCAAGTTGAAATGCCTTGTGAGAACACACCATGGTGCAAAGGATGAATCCTATGATTGTTGCAAACAAAAGGAAGATGATCAAGGCTATGAAGGGGTTCACCTAGGCAAGAATCTCCCCAAGGCAGCTACTCGAGCATTCGTCGATAACTTGAAAGAAATCGCCCCAAAAATACTTCCAGTTCGCGAGCTCCTACGCTTCACACTACTCACCGTCATTCGAAAAATGACTCAAAAATACAATAAGACAGGTGCAGCAGCTAGGCCGGTTATCAATTTCAAAACCGGGATCGATCATTTTTGCCTCCACACAGGAGGAAAGGCAGTGATCGATGCAGTGGCGCAGAATCTAAACCTCAGCGAGTACGACATAGAGCCAGCAAGAATGACACTGCATCGATTTGGAAACACGTCTGCAAGCAGCATATGGTATGTCTTAGCATATATGCAAGCCAAAAAAAGGCTTAAAAAAGGTAACAAAGCTTTTATGATAAGTTTTGGAGCAGGGTTTAAGTGTAACAGTTGTTTGTGGGAAGTGATGAGGGATTTGGATCAAGATGGAAATGTTTGGAAAGAATTCATTAATAGCTATCCACCAAAAGCCATAGACAATCCTTTCTTAGAGAAGTATGGATGGATCAATGAGGAGACTCCAGATACGTTTCATATTCCAGATGATTATGTTATTCCATAATTAATTTTTCATTTTTCTTGATCAATATAAATATTTTACTGTATGGAGACTGATTAAAATTAAGTTTGTGTAATTTTATTTTTTTCTTAAGTGAAAGTCGGTTCATAATCAAAAGAGCCTGCATGATACTTTCGTTGAGCCCTCTAATTTGTATCCTATTGGAAAACTTTAATTACAAGAGTGAAAATGTAATCTGTTTCGTTTGGTTTGGTTTTGTTCAATGTGTGTTTTTCTTGTCTAGAAATGCAGAATTCTAAGCTACGTACTTATTTGTCAAACGTGTTTTCAAATATTAGTTGTCATGTCCAGCCCCCTATAAGTTACTTTCTTTCACTTGTTTGGGCAGTAAGTACTCGCATATAACTTAAGATACAAGTAACTTTTAGGGGGCCAAAAAAAGCTCGGTTTTTAGAAAATAATCGTAATTTATGATGTACCGTCCTTACATATTTCTTAAAATCTTCATAACACGTTTGACGTGAAATATTGGATAGATTAGGAAAACAAATCACCCGCATATATATATATATCATTAAGCTTTATATTATTGCAAATCGTGTACAATATAGCAAAATACCTTATGTATAAAAGCACGAGCATTTATCGGAAATAAATCTTAACAATTGTACTATAGTATACCAGACCCCAACAGTTTCATGGAAGATAACCTCTGTTTGGTTCAACTGAACCTCGTATCCTATCAATTTTTATCAAAATCCAAGTCAAAGTCTTGCCACCTTCTTTAAAGCTGACACACAAACGCACTACAAATATTTGTATGAGAAAAGCCAAATGTACAGAAAATAAGTTCACAGAAGTTTTACCTACACTCACATGGGTGGGCCCCATGCATCCCAAGTCAAGCTCTATTTGTATATGGACTATTTGCTTTCCTATTATTGAGAACTAGAAGCACAGTTATGTATAGTTAGGTGAAATTGAACTGAGTTGTTGGGTTGTTAACATCCCCATTATTAACGAGCCAACTATATAAGCTGCACTGCAGCAGTTGCTCCATGTGAACATTAAGAATCAGAAAGGAAAATTGGTGGTCGTGTTAGTCTTGTTGACTTCCCTAACTATTACGTTCCGACTCGTGCAATTGTCAATAAAGTGATGCGGGATTAGCTTGTTTGTGTCGTTGGGAGAGCGAAATTTTAATGATATTGAATTCAATTAGCTTGTTGTGTTGTAAAATACATTAAAGTGATGTGCACGTAACTTTCTTGTGGTGTTGTATGCGCCACCGTTTGGCTCACATTATTTGGGATTATAATTTTTGAAATAGTATTTTTTGAAGAATATATGATTAAAAAAGAAGAAAATTTTTTGACTTTATGTGTAATATTATTTTATTGAAGAATGTATGGTTGATAAGAAGAGAGAAAAATGAATTATAATTTTAATGGGGTCAAATGGAGCTTAATGTCGACCTAAACTTTGGTGTAATAGTGATGATTTAACATTCTACCGAGACCCATTAGCACAAGGCTGTCTTCTTGTGTAGGATGGATACCCCCATATGCAAAGACTTAAAACACACGGGGACTTATTTTTTATTTACGTGTAATATTATTTTATTGGAGAATGTGTGGTTGAAAAGAAAAAAAAAAATTGTTTTTGA
>CAIGRF010202746.1:0-22839 GCA_903798235.1 Fraxinus ornus | reverse complement strand
CAAGAAAGTGGGCCCGAGATCGGGTCATAGATCGGGGCTGTGAGACTGGGCCCATTTACCTCGAGGTCGGGTATTGGATACATCATAGGCCCCCGTGCATCGAGGCGTCGGCTTAGGAGGCCCTAAGTCGCAAGCTGAGATGCATGCAGATCCAGTTGGACCATGCAGAGGTAATGGGCCTGGTGGGCCGCTACGCGTCAATTCCGTGTAGGTGAGGGTGCAGTTGTTGCGGATGAGTGACATCTGGCACAAACCAACGCCCCAGATCGGATGACCTTTTACTTTCATTTAGCTTCCTATAAATACCCCTCTTAGCTTCCTATAAATACCCATCTTTTTACTAGCCCATTTTTTCACTTTTTACTTTCACCCATCAGAAGATCGAGTTCCGGGACGTAGAGGGTTTGGTGAGCGTCGATATTTAGAGGTAAGTACTCGAGCTCTTAAGTTATTTATTTATAATATCGAGTAGTAGTAGCGAGGGATCGAGTAGTAGTAGTAGCTAGACGTCTAGGAGTTCGAGTCATGTTGTTCCTGACCCCGACGATTCATCAATTATTCCCATGGCGTTGCCTATCACCTCAGCCCAGGGTCGGGTCTATACTTACGTACCCTAAGATAGCGAGTATGTATAAAGAGCATGTCGTTATAAGGATAGCGAGGGAGTTCGGGCTTATGCATCGGTGTGATGTTAGGACCCCTGACCATAGCGAAACGGTATTGGATGCTCGGGATGGGGAGATAACCATTTTTAGGGATGCCCTCAAGGTCGGGCTCAGGTGGCCATTACACCCATTTTTTATCAGTTTCCTGGCCTCGTACTTCATTTACCCCGGTCAGTTGGCCCCGAATGGATGGAGATTGCTTGTGTATTTCTTTGTTTTATGTAGGTATCTCGGGGTTGAGCCTAGGATTGACCTTTTAAAAATGGTGTACGACCTAAAGTACTTGCCAGGTTATAACTATTTTGTCTACCTGTCCGAGAAGGGGGTTTTTAGGACACCTGATACCCCGAGCTCTCTTCGAAGTTGGAAAGAGAGATATTTCTTCCTTATACCCCCGAACTCCGATCATCCTTTTAGGCCGATGTGGTCTATCCCTGATAAAGATAGGTTTAACGAAGGTCAGGCCTATTTTGAGGTGTTGGAGAGGGATAGGCTGAAGTTAGTGAACCATGACCCTCTGGCAGCTAAGATCGACTATCTGCTCGAAGATGACACCCTCGATCTCGCCAACGTGAGGGGACTCGAGGGTATGAGTTTGTATTCTAGCTGTTTGACTTGATTATCCAGACGAAGCTCGAGCTAATGACTTGTTCTATTTTTTTTCTTTTTCAGAGTTAGAGATAGCTTTTAACCCTTCTGCACTACTGGGTAACGTCCTAAAGAAGTCGAAAGGCCCCACCCTGAAGCCCCCAGTGCCATCCAACGGGAAAAAGAGAGCTCGGGATGTGACGTCGAATAAGATGGCCAGCGGGCCAGGCCAGACTTCTAAGAGCCCGGGTCCCTTCCCACGGCCTTCTTCTCGACCATCGAGCCTTGGGCCTCCTCCCGAGGTTGTGGATTTGGAGGAGGATGCGCTTCTTCCTCCAGGAACGTTTGAAGATCATGCCCGGTGCTCGCTGATACCGACGATGGTGGCGAAGTACAAGGAGGAGGTCGAGCCAGGCGAAGGAGTTCGAGCCCTTGAACTTGCCACGTTGAAGGTATGCTTAACCTTGAACAATGTACTTGCAAGTTTTTTCGGTATTGAGTTTGACTGTGATCGATGTTGTCGTACAGGCGTTGAGCATAGCTCGGGGGATGTCTCTTAGGAGCCTGGAGTCCTCGAGCAAGGTGGATGACCTCACGACCCAGTTGCAACAGAAAGAGGACATTATCAAGGGTCTCGAGGTCGAGCGTGATCTTGCCAGGATTGAAATAAGGAAGGTACATTATGAGATAGGGGCTTTAAAGGATGAGGCTGAGGAGGCCAGGCTGGAGCTCATGCACGCAAAGAAGGAGTTCGAGGACCAAAAGAAAAGGTTTGAGGATGAATTGGCGAAAACTCGAGCTCAGGCTGTTGAGGAGTTCAAGAACTCTGATGAGCAGAAGGCCTTGCTCGAGGAGTACGGATCGGGGTCCTATTTTTACGGACTGCGGCTAGCTCGAGCCTTTTTGAGAGCCAAATTACCTGAGGACCTTAGACCTCTGACGGTCGAGCTGAAGTCCGTGGCCGACCACATGGACGAGCTCGAGTTATCTGCCTCGGAGGCTGAAAAGGACGACGAAGGGGGAGAAGAGGTCGAGACTCCACAAGACGAGAACCCCGATGATGAGCTCCCGGGGGACGCTACAGACCTCGACTAGCGGTCGATACCCTGCCTTGTTGTTTATTTTATTTTGAAAAACTGAAATGTAAAGTACTATGCCCGTTTTAATATATCGTCAATGTTTTCGTTTACCTCGTGTTAAATACTATAGTGAGCTTGAACTTCATCATTAGTTTATTTTCTTTTTCAAACGAGGTTGAGTTTTGTAGTTGGCTAATTTAGTCCAAGACGTTCGAGTCTCCTCGTTGCAGCTCGAGCTTTGTACTTGGTTATTTTAACTTAAGCAGCTCGAGTTGTGTAAAATTAGCTCGAGCTTTATACTTTGTCTTTTTACTTTTTAGAATAAGAAGTTCGAGTTTTGTCGTAGGTGCTCGAGCTGTGTACTTCGTTATTAACCCAAGCAACTCGAGTTCCGTTGCTGGAGCTCGAGGCGTGTTACAAGGTCGATGGTAGACCAAGTAGCTCGAGTTCTGTTGTTGGAGCTCGAGGCGTGTTACAAGGCTGATGGGAGGCCAAGTAGCTCGAGTCCGTTAAAGGGTCACTTCGACGTGTTACCTGGTTTAGGTAGCTCGAGTGACGTTGAAGAATCTCGAAGCGTGTTACAAGGTCGATGGATGGCCAAGTAGCTCGAGTTCTGTTGTTGGAGCTCGAGGCGTGTTACAAGGCTGATGGTACGCCAAGTAGCTCGAGTTTTATCGTAGGTGCTCGACCTTTTCTTGGGAGATGCCATGGGGGACCTCCTTTACGAGGTCGGGGCTTTTGGTCCGACATTTCTCGGGCACACTGTGCTTTAGTAACGTACTTGTTCAAATAACGAAAGTTAAATGGCGAATGGGTTATGCTTAGAAATTAAACATAGTGAGGCTCGCAGGCCTAAAAGCATAAAGAATAAAAAATAAAGAAAAGAAAGGAAGTATCTAGCAAAAATTAAAGTAAACGTAAACAAAAAACCATAACTAAGCTTTTCTGTTTTGAGACCAGCTACTTGTAGTAGATCTTCAAGTTGTCAGCGTTCCATGGCCGTGGGAGAGGTCTCCCCGAGGTATCCTTTAGACTGTATGCTCATTCTTTTACTTTTTGTATGACCTCGTATGGTCCTTCCCAGGTCGGTCCCAGCTTTCCTGGATGATGCCCAGCGGCTGTAGCCCTCCTAAGAACAAGATCACCAATCCTGAACCTCATTGTCTTTACTTTGGTATTGAAATACTTGGCTGTCTTGTTCTGATAAACAGAGAACTTTAGAGATGCGCATTCTCTCACCTTTTCCAACAGGTCAAGGTGTTCAGTCGATTGTCCTTCAATGTGGGGTTCAATCATTCTTTGTGAAGGGATTCCTACTTCAACTAGCACGGTGGCTTCCACCCCAAATGCTAACAGAAAAGGGGTCTCACCGGTAGCGGTTCTGTGAGAAGTCCGGTATGCCCAAAGTATGACGGGTAGTTCTTCAGGCCAACTACCCTTGGCATCCCCGATCCTGGTACGAAGGTCTTGCAATATGATCCGATTAGTCACTTCAGCCAGGCCGTTGCTTTGAGGGTGCGCCGCCGAGGTCAGGTGTTGACTGATCCCAAGATTCGAACAAAAGCCTCTGAATTGTGCGTTGTCAAATTGCTGCCCATTATCCGTTATGAGCACCCTGGTTATTCCAAATCTACAAATAATGGACCTCCACACGAATGACCTGAGTTTTAGTTCCGAGATGGTTGCCAAAGGTTCCGCTTCAACCCACTTAGTAAAGTATTCTACAGCAACGACAATGAACTTCAGTTGGCCCCGGCCAAAGGGAACGGTCCGAGGATGTCGACTCCCTATTGCTCAAAAGGGGCTACGCATGGGATATTCGTTAATTCCTCGGCATGAGTGTGTATCATATTACCAAACCTTTGGCACTTATCACACTTTCTGACGTAGCTCGACGCGTCTCTTTTTATGTTGGGCCAATAGTACCCGTACCGTATTAGTTTGTAGGCAAGCGTACGTGCCCCTTCCCACATACCCCTTCGTAAACTTCTGCTAGGGCCCGGATAGACTCGGAGGGTTTGAGACACCTTAGGTACGGTAGTGTAAGACTCCTACGGAACAATACTCCTCCGATGATACAATACCTTGATGCTCTAGCCTTCACGCTTCTTGCCTCTCGGGGATCCGACGGAAGGTTCCCACTATTCAGATACTCCATTATCGGGTCTATCCAGGAGGGCTCATGATCAATCTCCATAAGGGTTGTTTTCGACCCAATACTAGGTTTCGTTACTATCTTCACATGCACCGTTCTGTCCAGCCCGTCTATTCCCATGAACAATAGTCGGGATAGGGCATCGGCCTTCGAGTTTCTAGCTCTATCAATTTTGACAACTTCACAGTTCTTGAACCTCCTTCTAAGGTCATGCACTTTTAAGTAGTATAAGCTCATCTTTTTATCACTTCTTTCAAAAGTGCCATCCGTTTGACCAACCACAAGTTGCGAGTCACTGAATAGCCGGACGTCTTTAATCCCAAGGTCATGCGCCAGTTCCATTGCCAGGATGACGGCTTCATACTCAGCCTCGTTATTGGTGGCCTCAAATCCGAATCTAAAAGCACATTGGATTTCGGTAGTTTTTGCTGGGTTTGTAATGATAACCCCGGCTCCTAAGTCCGAGCTGTTCGAGACCCCGTCAACAAATATTTCCCAAATTTCCGTGGTCTTGATCGATCCATTATCCCCTGGCCCCCGAGTCCTTGGTGTAAGCTCTGCGATGAAATCTGCCAATGCTTGTGCTTTGATGGCGGGCCGTGGTTTGAACTCAATATCACATTCTCCCAGTTCGATTGCCCATTTCAGCAGTCTTCCAGAGACGTCATGCTTTTGCAGTATTTGTTTTAGCGGCTGGTTGGTGAGCACTACTATGGGGGTGTGACTGGAAGTACTGTCGGAGTTTCCGAGCGGCTATTACCAGAGCAAGAGCCAGCTGTTCCGCCAACGTGTATCGTGTTTCGACATCAACGAGTACTTTGCTGACATAGTATATTGGCTTCTGTATCTTCCCGACCTCCTTCACCAGGACACCGCTTACCGCGCTCTCAGAGACGGCCAAATATAGTAACAACGTATCACCTGGTTCCGATTTGACGAGGATAGGTGGGGTTGCCAAGGCCTCCTTGAGCTCCTGAAGAGCTACACTGCACTCTTTATTCCACTCAAAGTTCTGGCTTCCTATTAGGACTTTGAAAAATGGGAAACACCTGTCTGCCGCCCGGGCCACGAACCTGTTCAATGCTGCAACCCGACCTGTCAGTTTTTGTACGTCCTTTTTACATCTCGAGGGCTCCATGGACATCAAGGCTTGTATTTTATCGGGATTAGCCTCTATTCCCCTATGCGTGATCATGAATCCCAAAAACTTACCGAAAGCCACACCAAAGGCGCACTTAGTGGGGTTTAACTTCATCTTGTACCTTCGTAGTGTGCCAAAGACTTCTTCTAAGTTTGAGATATGACAGTTTATCTGTTTACTTTTTACAACCATGTCGTCCACATATGCCTCAACATTCTTCCTTATCATGCTGGCGAAAACCTTATTGATAAGTCTCTGATACGTAGCCCCCGTGTTTTTCAAACCAAATGGCATGACTTTGTAACAGTAGATGACAGAGTCTGCCATGAATGAGGTTTTCTCTTGGTCTTCCTCCGCCATTAGAATTTGGTGGTATCCGGAAAAGGCATCCAAAAAGCTGTAAAACTTATGACTCGAGGTGCTGTCCACAAGGTTATCAATCCGAGGTAGGGGGTAGCTGTCTTTGGGGCATGCTTTATTCAAATCCGTGAAATCGATGCAGATACGCCACTTCCCATTGGCTTTCTTGACTAGAACAACATTAGCAAGCCAATCAGGGTACTAAACCTCCCGTATGAAATTAGCGTTGATGAGCTTGTCTATCTCCTCTCGTATTACCTCCTGCCATTCAGGTGCGAACTGTCTTCTCCTCTGCTTTACTGGTCTGGCCGCAGGGTTTATGTTGAGCTTGTGTACCTCAATTCTAGGATCAATTCCCGACATGTCCTCCATACTCCAAGCGAATACGTCAATGTTGCGGTTCAGACAACCAATTAGCTGCCCCTGGTCGCATCATCAAGGCCTTGACCGATGGTAACCCTACGACTGAACTCGAGCTCCACCTCGTCCATCTTTTCAACTGGTGCGAGCCTCCCCCGGTGGTCGAGGTCAGTCTCCGCCTTAGATATAGGACGTCAGATTTGATTTCTCGAACGATGGTCACATAACACTGCCTAGCAACCGTTTGGCTTCAACGAACGACTCCAACCCCTGCTCTTGTAGGAAATTTCACCGCCAAGTGGAATGTCGAAACGATTGCCCTGATCGTATTCAGTAACGACCTTCCTAGTATTGCGTTGTAGGCCATGGGAGTCCGAACCACCTTGAATGATGTAATTTGATTGACCATCCTTCCTTCGGACCCCAATGTTAGAGGTAAACTGACAACACCTTCCGGAATGACAGTGCCTCCTCCAAACCTCTGAAGTGGTTTTGACAGGTTTAAGTTGCTCCGTTGATATGCCCATCTTGCTGAAAGCCTCCTGTGATATCACGTTAGCCGTACTACCATTGTCAACCAAGATCCTCCTCACCTCAAAATTGGCGATGATTGCTGATATCACCAGGGCATCGTCGTGAGGGAAAGACACGCCCTCCAGATCCCTCGATCCAAAAGTTATATCTTCAACATTTTCGATATCCATGTTTGAGACTTGAGGATACTGTCTGGCGTATTGCTTGCGCCTGTTGCTAGAGTCTCCTCTTGAGGCCGTTCCGCCAACGATAATGTTGATGGTACCTGCAGTTGGTTGTTGATCCCCTTCACCCGTAGGGTGTTTCCTCTGGTTCTGATTACCCTGTTGGCGCTTGTCCCGACTGACATATGTACCTAGAAAGCATCTTCTGATAAGGGACTCGATCTCCCGTTTCAAGGCGATGCACCCTTCTGTTGTGTGCCCATGGTCTTTATGAAAATTCACAATACCTGCTCTTGTCCTGGGCTTCGGGTGGAGAATGCAGCTTGGGGGGCCACCTCAACTCTTTTAGATCCTTGATTTCCATCAAGATCTTCTACCTCGTATTGTTCAACGGGGTGAAAGACGCCGAGGGAGCTTCTGTCCTTGACTTGCTCCGAGGAAAATCCGTACGCTGATCGGACTCATGAGGTCGTTTAAGGTAGGCCTCTTCGCCGTTGGGACGTCTCTCTTTGGAAACATTTTCTCCTCCATGTTGATGTACTTCTCTGCCCTTGTAAGAATGTCGGTTATGGCCTTGTGCGGTGTCTTCGATAGAGACATCTTGAACGTTTCACACCTTACGGTATATGTCAGGGCTGAGACCGCAGCTGTGATATGTAAGTCGGGGATCAGAAGTCTCTCTTTATTGAACCTAGCTATGAAATTACGGAGAGTCTCGGTTGGTCCCTGACGCATCTGCATGAGTGATGCGGCGATCTTCCGGATGCGTTTGCTACTCGCAAAGAAAGCAAAGAACTTGTCAGCCAAGTCCGCGAAAGAAGCTATAGAATTGGGCTTTAACGTGGAAAACCAATCCCGGGCTGCGTTAGTTAATGTCTGAGGGAAGGCCTTGCACATCACCGCGTCGGGTGCAACCTGAAGATTCATAGTCGGTGTATATGTTGAGGTGGTTGATGAGGTCAGTGGTCCCATCGTACTCTTTGACCCGAGGATACTTGAAGCGATCTGGAAGAGGGTGCGACAAAACCTCGGCGGTGAACGGAGTATTCGGGGTGAATCCCGTTGCTGCTTGAGATTTCTGAAGCATTCCAGCCATGATTCCTTCTTGAATAATCCTTTCTAGGTCAGCTGAATCCAGTGCGATTGATCCTGAACCAATCGGCAGTTGAGGTTGTCCCATTGTACCAGCTTCACCATGGCTAGGGGTCGGGATGCGACCTTCAGCAATGTTGCCACTTAAGGGAGAGGGTATCGTAGGGGTACCTCTCTCCTGCAGTAGCTGAGCCAGCAGAGCCACTTGTTGGCGGAGTTCCTCGAAAGCGGCCGGAGCTATAGCTGTTAGGGGTTGCGGCGGTGCTCCGGATGTAACCTCCTGGGGGGACCGGGATGTCTTTAGCGGGAGGTTGGTTGGGTGCGGATGAGCTTGTCGGGAGATGTCCTGAGCGTGTGTTTACCATGGCTTCTGGTAGCGCTTTCCACAGACGGTGCCAATGATGCTACCAAAAATCGTACCTGGGCCGACCCGAACCGAATGAAAGAGCTCCTGCTGAATCCGATCTTCAATACCTGAAACCAAGGCGTCGAGGTGTGTCCTCGTCGCTCCTCCGATGCTTAAGTCAGTTAACTGCTCAAGAGAACTTTTATGCTGAATGCTGTAAAACGTACCTTCATGATGAAACAAGGCTGCATATTTATAAAGGGCGGTGGTGGTGGAGTTCTAGAAGGACTGATCTTTCCATGGTTAATTTAAGTTTTACTATGAGTGTACAATCTGAGTCCTATTAGGATTGCACAACTGGAGGGAGGACTTTGTCTTGAATTGGGGAACTATAGGTCAGTAGGGATGGTGTATAGCGAGAGGAGATCGTGGAGCTCGAGGGGATGGGGGCAGAGGTTCGTGATCCAACCCAACTTGCAGAACGCACAGAGCCTGAACGAATGAAGGGCCATGTGATAGCCCAGAGCGATGGCCCCATTATCGCCCAAACCTTCGAGTCGCCCAGGATGGAGCACATCTAAGACATCGTGGTCATCCAGTCCGGCAGTTATGGAAGCAGTTATGGAAGCAGTTATTAGACAAATTCGACATGCCCCACGATTCAAGGATAGACAGTTAAAAGGCAAGAGTAATGGTAACTATTATGAAATAACTTCTCCCCAACAAGGCAGTCATTATGAAGGAAGTGGATAAGTTACAAAGTGATTGAGCAGTTTCGAGCAGTTTCATCACTCAGCAATCACTAAGGGAATATAAAAGGAAGTAAAGACATATAAGAAACCCCCCTGAATCAAAAACTCTCAACAGAGAATATGTAATTTCAATTCCTTAGTTTAACTTTAAAATCCTTCTTTTCAGTACTCGTGCGCTTGCGCCTCTTGGAGGCATTTTGTCTATTTTCAATTGTACATCTTCGCCAGTAAATACACCCCTTTTTGGGACTTTATCTCAAGAGGTTTGTCCCTTACACAATCGTCTGATCCTTTTTAATTGTTAGCGAACTAAAAACGCGCGAAACAATAGGTAAACATTCTGTAAACATTTTTTTCTGTATATTAAGCAAAATATGTATATTTACTCAAACCCATTATTTAATGGAAGATTCACCAACTCTGATTTGATATTACTTGTATTAAATTAATTATACCAAATTATTAAATACATAGCTTACTTATTTTTAAATTCGATCAATAAAAATAATTAATTTATAGCAAACCTTTAAGCTCGAACAAACGTGTAATATTCAATTTTTCGATAATCTGATTATCTATATGTGGAATTTTAAAGGGAGTTGAGCCAACTAGACATTTTCTTGCCACAATTAGTGTTCAACCATCAAAGTTTGATTGTTGCGGTTGTGAGAGAAATTTTAGATTTGTTTAAAATTTTACTAGAAATAACATGGAATAGATCATTAGGTCGTGCAATCGTGGCAAATCGAGCTTCTTTAGGGCCCATTCGGTAGAGATTAAAATTGAAAAATTAATCGTTATTGTTAACTTTTATTAGATGAGTGGACCCGATAACTGCTATATTTTCAATTTTAATCCTTTCCGAACAAGGCCTTATTACGAATGACTTTACAGTTAAATGCATGTTACACGAAAGAGTACATGTCAATTCAAATGTAAATGAATATAAAAAAAATCTAGAAAATTGAAATTTATAGATGTTGAATATTAATATGTAGTACAATTCAATGTGTTTGACATATTGCAACTACACTAGATACCCACTCAATAGACCAAATTCCTTAGTCCACGATGGGGACTTTTCATAGTCCAATAGTCGTATAGAATCTTGCCCAATTAAATAGGAACTGAAAACTCAAATATTTATCAACCGTAGATTGGATCCCCACCGAACCAATATTTTATCGGACGGTCTTTATTCCACGGAGGATTCACCAACTCCCTAGTAGATACTTGCGCCCACCAACTCAAAGATAAATATCACCAATAGTCACTCAACTTTGCACTTAATGTCAATTTCATCACTGAACTTCGCTGCGAGTGAAATTAACCTGCAATCAAACCTAGAAAAACTTTATGGTTACTTCTTCACTTAAATAGTTAAATTTAACAGTTGCTCTTATGGTGCTCCATCTATATGATATAGTATGGTAAAGTTAGTTGAATTAATATAATTCAGTTTTCGTTTCGTTTATAGATTTGTGAAAATTGGTTATCTTGATGATTTATGTAATTGGAACATACTACACAATTAGAACATGATTCATACTCGTCTAATATAATCAATTATATAAATTAACACAAGTCGAATGTGCAACAGTACAAGGAAACATTCATAACCGAGATTCTTTACACATCTTGACTCCTTCAAACAAAAATTCTAAATTTTTTCGAGTGAATCTACGGATACATCCGGGTGTTCATAATGGACACCCGACGGCCCCCTATTGGAGGGAGTGACGGGTACATCCGGGTGTCCATTATGGACACCCCGATGGAAACCCGAATATATAAGTAGATTATTCTTTTTTTCCAAATCCATTTATTTCATCTGCTCCCTTCCGTTCATTCTCAAATTTTCATACATAGCTCCTATTTAGTTTAGCTGAAGATTTTGATAAAAATTAAGTCAAAAATCAATAATTAATTTTAATCGAATATTTCATGATCCACACAATTTTTATCAGTTTTTCAACTATAAATTCTATCAATTTTTATCAAAATTTACTATAAATCTAATTTTTGCAAAACCAAACAATGGCATAATATATACAATTAGTCCCAAAAATATTTTCTCTTTTCACGGACTTATATATAATACAATTGGACCAAAATTAATAATTATAAAAAGGATTGCAGAGGCCTCCCTGCAGATATCTAGATTTGCACGTAGCCCCCAAATCCCTGTCCTTTTCTCAAGTTGGTGGGCAGTCTCCGACTCTCTCGCTTACCTACGCCCCAATCTCACGCACCCCTGTCGGATCTTGAAATTGATTCTTTCCAGTCTCAAATAAATACACAAAATATATTCTATATGGAAGAACTATAAAGATTTGATAGCTTACATATATGTGCGTAACTACACTGTAACTGTGTATCGTCACCAACCCCATTACCATTTCCCACTTTTTCATATTACGGAACAATAAATCTTACATTCAAATAATACAAAAAGCAAAAGCTTTGTGCATTTTCTCTTGCTTTATTTCCTAATCCCTTTCTGTTTGCCTGTTTAAATTCAATCTTGAACCCTTCATTTGATTTTTTGCTGTATATTCAGGATGGAGCGTGCCCGAAAATTGGCCAACCGGGCAGTTCTAAAACGTCTGGTTTCAGAAACCAAGCAGTCCCGCCAGAATGAAATATACAGGCCATCGAGGTATGTTTCCTCATTAACTCCGAATGTAGTACGAGGTGAAAATTTATGTAAATCTCATGTTTTTTCTTCCCGGAGTTTGGTACAATGTGTTGGGACTCGATCCATTTCAGTGGACGCTCTGAAACCAAGCGACACCTTCCCCCGGCGGCATAACTCCGCCACCCCTGAAGAGCAATCCAAAATGGCGGAGTATGCCGGGTTTAATAGCCTTGATGCACTCATTGATGCCACTGTCCCTAAATCTATTCGTATAGATAGTATGATACTGCCTAAATTTGATGGGGGACTGACAGAGGCGCAAATGATTGAGCATATGAAGAAATTAGCATCCAAAAATAAGGTTTTCAAATCGTATATTGGGATGGGGTATTATAATACTTTTGTACCTCCTGTCATATTGAGGAATATAATGGAGAATCCGGGTTGGTATACGCAGTATACGCCGTATCAGGCTGAGATTGCGCAGGGGCGTCTAGAATCCCTGCTGAATTTTCAGACTATGATTACGGATCTTACTGGATTGCCTATGTCGAATGCTTCATTGCTCGATGAAGGGACTGCTGCGGCTGAGGCAATGGCTATGTGTAACAATATTCAGAAGGGGAAAAAGAAAACTTTTGTTATTGCTCGTAATTGTCACCCTCAGACTATTGATATTTGTAAGACTAGAGCTGATGGATTTGGGCTCAAGGTTGTTGTTACAGATGTTAATGAAATTGATTATAAATCCAGGGATGTTTGTGGGGTTCTTGTTCAATATCCGGGGACCGAGGGCGAGGTTTTAAACTATGGGGAGTTTATTAAGAATGCACACGCCAATGACGTGAAGGTCGTAATGGCTTCTGATTTGTTGGCTTTGATAATGTTAAAGCCTCCAGGTGAGTTGGGGGCAGACATCGTAGTTGGTTCTGCTCAGAGATTTGGTGTTCCAATGGGATATGGAGGCCCCCATGCCGCTTTCTTGGCTACGTCCCAAGAATACAAGAGGATGATGCCCGGAAGAATTATTGGAGTCAGTGTTGACTCTACGGGAAAACCCGCTCTTCGTATGGCGATGCAGACACGGGAGCAACATATTCGCAGGGACAAGGCTACAAGCAACATTTGCACAGCTCAGGTAAGTTTAATTATCAACTGCATAACCATTCTTTCTGTTTTCATTATTTTCAACGTCTGTCAAATTTGACAGCAGTTCCACTTTACTTTAATCGCTTCTACTAATAGATAGAGATAAATAAGAGATGACTTAATTGCTCAAGTTAAATCATTATCTCTAATTCGTGACCTTGACTGTGTATCGAGCTTGATCGATCGAATTATGAAAATAAACTTACTTATCTACAGTGTAAGTTGTAGATTTTATGTTTTTTCAGAATATCCTTTCGTATTATGCAGGCATTGCTAGCCAACATGGCTGCTATGTATGCCGTATATCATGGACCAGAAGGCTTGAAAATCATTGCCCAAAGAGTTCATGGTTTGGCTGGAACATTAGCTGCTGGATTGAAAAAACTTGGGACTGTAGAAGTCCAGAGTCTTCCGTTTTTTGATACTGTGAAAGTTAAATGTGCTGATTCAAAGGACATTGCAGAGGTTGCTTACAAGAGTGAAATAAATTTGCGGATTGTGGACAAGAATACTGTGAGTTTAAATATATTCCTTTCTTGATCTATAATTTATTACTTCTAATTGGATATAGCCGAACCTTTTCTTGTTCAGGTTACTGTTTCTTTCGATGAAACCACCACTTTAGAAGATGTTGACAAACTATTTGAAGTTTTTGCATGTGGCAAGCCTGTAAGTATAACTATTTCTTTTTGGATGACTTAGAGCATGTCTGCCTAAGCTTAGAAAAGGGTAAAATATGCCTCCAAAAAAGTTGGAATGGCTTACACATTTTCAACTTTGAAATCTTATTTACTTATAAGTAGAACACGCTCTTTGTAATTTTTATCATTTACATGCGATTAATATTAATAAATTGTCATTAGGTGACATTCACTGCCGCGTCCCTTGCGGCAGAGGTTCAAAATGTGATCCCTTCAGGGCTGCTTAGGGAGAGCACATATCTGACTCACCCAATATTTAACTCGTATGACCTTTCCATCCGAAAGTTGATAGTATCAGTTATAGTTTTTGAATTCCAATTGAACTTTTAATGTGATTTTGAAGGTACCACACTGAGCATGAGCTGCTTAGGTACATTCACAGGCTTCAATCAAAGGATCTCTCTTTGTGCCACAGCATGATTCCCTTGGGATCTTGTACGATGAAATTAAATGCAACAACTGAAATGATGCCAGTAACATGGCCAGCATTTGCAAATTTACATCCTTTTGCCCCTTGTGAACAGGCTGAGGGTTACCAGGTTTTACATTTCGACTGAATTTAATCTTCTAATGACATGTTTGATAAGGTGGATTGGACAGTATTAAAGAAGAAAAAGAAGTTGCAATCTTATTTATTTGTATTGTCTAGTATTTTATACCAAACATAAACTCTTTATTTTTTATGTACGATTTCCAGCAGCAGATCTCATCATTTATGTTATTGAAATATGATATTTTTCTTCTAGGAGATGTTCAATGATTTGGGTGAAATGTTAAGCACAATTACTGGCTTTGATTCGTTCTCACTGCAACCCAATGCTGGTGCTGCTGGAGAGTATGCTGGGTTGATGGTGATTCGTGCATATCATCTGGTATTGTAATTCCAACATAGGCCATTACATTAGAAATTTCTCGAAGGTATAATATTAATGGCATCAGAGAATATTTGATCAAGAGTTTTCCAAGGTTTTTTTCCTTAAAAAAATAAGTGTGCAAGATATCATTCAAGTCAAAGGCTGATAAAATAATGTTATATTCATAAGATAGTCGATGGCACGATCTCATTGAATTCTGGAAATCTTAATTTTTGCCTTTGGGGTCACCTTCCTATGATCAAGGATCAATTTACATTTTTCAAAAATTTTCTATTGTCAGTACTTATTATTGTTTTAACTTCTAATGTAGTCAAGAGGAGATCACCACCGTAATGTTTGCATTATACCAGTCTCAGCACACGGAACAAATCCTGCAAGTGCTGCGATGTGCGGGATGAAAATTGTTGCTGTTGGAACGGATGCCAAGGGAAACATTAACATTGAAGAGTTACAGAAGGCTGCTGAAGCAAATAAGGAGAACCTAGCTGCTCTTATGGTATATATATAGCTATCATTAAAGTTCTATAAGATGTGGTTTCTATTTATTAAAACTTTTACTCAAATCAGGTTACATACCCTTCAACTCATGGAGTTTACGAGGAAGGAATTGATGAGATATGCAAGATAATTCATGACAATGGCGGTCAAGTTTACATGGATGGTGCCAATATGAATGCCCAGGTTTGTATGTTTTCCTGCAATAGTTTTTCCCATTCTAGTTTGCAAACAGTTCTGTTAGTTTTCATGTTCCTAGCCTATTTATACCCATATTTTTTTATCCTTCCACTGTTCTCTCTCCCGAGTTTAAACTGTTCTCATGTCTTAGATTACAGCTGTGAATACATTTTCCACAGATTTGAGATTCTTGACCATTTTTTCCTGTGAAACATGAGCGAATTATCAAAAATTTCCTCATGGAGAAAAATTAATAATCGAAATGTCAGAACTATTATTCTTACAGTGACCATTCTTCTGATGTCTACCTTTTGTTTAGCTATTATGGCACTGAGATGATGCATTAGGTTGGGCCATTGTCTTTCCCTCGATCTTCATAGTCTATGTCTTCACTCTAGTAGAGAGGATAGGATAATTGCTTTGGAGCTAAAGTACTATATTAGTAGTCTGTCTAGTATATTAATTTAGTTTTGACTTGTTCCTCTTATCATCATTTTCAGATCGGTTGTCCCATGTCTTACAGTTGTTTTTCAGGCCTCTTGTTTTCAGTTGTCTCCATATCTTGTTGATTCGAGTATGAGAGACATCTTATCTTTCTTTTTATGTTATGAAAGGGCACCAATTGAGGGTAATTGAGGGAACAATGACTTGGGTAGTTGGAGCATGTCGTTTATGGACCTAAAGAACGATGCGGTTCGAGTAAAAAAGGTTAGGAGATGAGGAGATGGAGAGGTGGTCCAAAAGTAACATGGTCTTGTAGCTAATTATTTGATTGCATCAATAGTGTTTGACCAAATTAAGTGCTGAAAAAGGATTCACATAGAATTTATTTGAAATAAGGCCTAGTTGGTTGTTCTTACTTTTTCTTATCCTTGCAATATGTGGAACCAATTTTGTGCCTCTCTTTCTCTTCACCGCCTTTCCTCCGCAGCTGCATCTCTGAATCTAATTTTTTTCTTACAGGTTGGCCTGACAAGCCCGGGTTTTATTGGTGCGGATGTTTGCCATCTTAATCTACACAAAACATTCTGTATTCCTCATGGTGGAGGTGGACCTGGGATGGGGCCCATTGGCGTAAAGAAACACCTAGCACCATTTCTACCGTCTCATCCAGTGGTATGTTGAAAGACATTATCTGTGGACTGTATTTGTGGATGTAAATATAGAATTGGCTAGTGAAAATTATTAAATAAAAAAATTTAAAGGAGAGAGGGAGTGAGCAATAGTCGACTCCCATATGGTCCATATCGTGGCTTCATTGTGATATTGCAGGTTCCCACAGGAGGGATACCAGCCCCGGACAAATCTCAGCCCCTTGGTACTATTTCTGCTGCTCCTTGGGGATCTGCACTCATTTTGCCAATATCATATACCTACATTTCCATGATGGGTTCAAAGGGACTGACAGACGCATCTAAAATAGCCATCTTGAATGCTAACTACATGGCAAAGCGTTTGGAGGTCTCCGTTTCTTCTCTCTACTTGTTCTGTCTACTATTATGTGCATTTTGTATCCTGATGGTATCCTAATGGGACACAAGACGTTCTATGTACTGTCATGCCCTTAGAGCATGTTTGGCTAATCTTAAATAAAGCAAAGTACTATCTTTAAAGTAAGCATTTTCACTAAAAATCTCAAAACTAGAGTAACTTCTAAAAAGGCTCAAACATGTTTCGATAAAAAAAAAAATTCCTTAAAAATGTTGAAGCTTGGCTAAATATGTTCTTAGTCATTGTAAGAGAGTACTGCTGTTTCTCTCATTTTGCAACACATTTCTCCCATTATGAAAACATTAACCCCTTTTTTTTTGGGGCTTCGACTGTGAGTTTGTGACCTTGGCTATTCCACCAGTTCCTTTAATTGAAATTTGAGGTCAATAAATAATGCTGTTAATATTTTAGGCTTTGATTAACAGGAGCACTACCCTATTCTTTTCCGTGGTATAAACGGGACAGTCGCCCACGAGTTCATTGTTGATTTGAGGGGCTTTAAGGTAATTTTGGCTGGGCATCATTTACCCATGACTTCCAATTTCCATGCAATTGGCCATTTACTTATTGCAATTTACGAATACCGTAGAATACTGCTGGAATCGAACCTGAAGATGTTGAGGGGCTTTAAGGTAATTTTGGCTGAGCATCATTTACCCATGACTTCCAATTTCCATGCAATTGGCCATTTACTTATTGCAATTTACGAATACCGTAGAATACTGCTGGAATCGAACCTGAAGATGTTGCTAAACGTCTCATGGACTATGGATTTCATGGACCAACAATGTCATGGCCAGTTCCTGGTACACTCATGATTGAACCAACCGAAAGCGAAAGCAAGGTAAAAAAATAACATAGTTTCACTTGCATGAACAGACACCAGATGTCGAATGCAAATTTCTCCAACATGATTTTGAGCGCATCTCATTTTGTTCGCAGGCAGAGTTAGACAGGTTCTGTGATGCTCTTATTTCGATTAGACAAGAAATTGCACAAATCGAGAATGGAAAAGCTGATATTCACAACAATGTTCTCAAGGTAAAAGTGCATGTTCCTCTTGTCCGGCTGTTGCTTCTATTTAATTAAATCATGATTTGTAGACCTTCATATTAACATGTTTTTTAAGATTTTCTGTTTTAGCATGTATTTGGAGAAACTAATTCTGGTAATTTTTTTCCCAGGGGGCTCCTCATCCACCATCACTCCTCATGGCAGATGCATGGACAAAACCATATTCTCGGGAATATGCTGCCTTCCCAGCTTCCTGGCTCAGAGCTGCCAAGTTCTGGCCTACTACAGGTGTGTTTAATAAACTCTCTGATGAATGGTATTCTGCAGAGAATAGAGTAGTATAATGTGATTTTTGTAAACATTCAATTTTTTATTTTTATTTTTGCACGAGGAAACTTTAATGTTTGAGGTTATTTCTAGGTAAAAAGCCTTAGCATGAAATTCTTTTAATGTTAATAAAGTAATATACTCTAAATGATAATTGTTAATCTTATTGATGCGACTTACACCGCCTTTTTTATCCTCTAATATTTCCCATCATTTTTCCTTTAGTAACAAAAATGTTTTTCGTCGCCTTTGATGTGAAGTTTAATCATCCCCTTAAATCCTGTGGTAGAAGGTTCTTATGCTTATGTTCTCTGCGAAACCGAACTTTTGGATACATAACATCTCATTCTGAATCTTTGGTATCATTACATGTATAGCATTCTTATAAATACACTAGCCTTTTAAATTCAGTTTGTTGCTTCGACTTTCTAGTTTTTCTTAGAATATTCTCTTGCTCACAAGAGTGACACACTTTCGGTAAAGCAAATCATAAGAGGGAGGGACTAACTTGACCTACCAGATTTAGTTGCTTTAGATTTCCTAGTAGATTTAGCAATGAACAGAATGAAATGCCGACTTGGACTCGTGTAGCTGACTCCAAATTTATTGAGAATAACTTCTTCTTGTATTGATTCTCTCTCTCTCTCCAAATTTAACTATTCTGTTTGAGTAAGAATTACAACTTTGTTGTTGTTATTACAGGACGTGTGAACAATGTGTATGGTGATCGTAACCTCACATGTACCCTCCTTCCGGTCTCACAGATGGCCGATGAACCAGCTGCAGCCACTGCTTAAAGCATTGCCCTTCATTTTCGAAAGTTTCTTCACAAAGTGATACAAATTCATCATCGCTGGTGTATATAAAGGTTTCATGTTTTATTTATAGATGCTTTCATCTTCTTACAAGGTTGATGATCATTTATAATGATTGTTGCTGATAGCAACTTCACCCATTGTAATTGATAATTTTTCTGATTTCTATTTTTCAATGGCATGGCCCACACAGAATGGAAAATTGTTTTGAACTTTGTGTCGTTTTTTTATGGAGTCCAATTTAAGGATTAATAGCAAAAAATTTGTGACATACCTCATGCCTATTGGAAATTGTAAAAAATCTCTATGTTTGAAACATTTTATGCGAAAAATCCCATATCGTTAAGATCCGTTAGATTTGCCGTTAAAAATAGTAAAAAATGCCAAAATTAAAAAGAAGTAATTGAAATTTCATTACTCAAAACTTTTTTTTTTTTACAAATTAAATCAATATTTTTTATTTGTGCCACCTACCATCCCAAGTTTTTAAAACTTTATTTTTACTCCACCCCACTTTTATGTATTTTATTCTTTTCGATGCCAAAGACGGACTTCCAGCGTTAATAGAAAAAATTGGCTCCGAATCCGAATTTTTAGATAATCACATCCCATATGAACAAGAGGAAGTGGGTGCCTTTCGTATTCCAAAACTAAAGATATCTTTTGGGAAGATTCATAAATCCCCTTTCTGGTTAATTAAAACATCCAACCATGCATCCTATCAACTTCTATCCCACTGTCGGCATCAAATTCACCAGAAAACGGCCACTATTTCAAGCCAAAATAGTGAACTGACGAACACTTTTCTTGTCGACAACCCCATTTCTGGCAACACCACATGATCGTGCACCACCACCGACGGTTAGCCCTCATCTAGACGACCCTAAACATGGGCTAACATCAACCCAAAAAGCCTCCATTCAATCTATTTTTCGATAGTCACGACTCATTTTTTGCCGAAAACGTCTCCTTCAATTCATGCCTCACACAGCATCCAATCCCCAAATTGGCACCAATCAAACCTGTGGGTAAATATTAGATAATCAAATCAAACCGAAGGCTTGTGTATTCACAGTTTCCTTAAATCGAATTCGCCACCTCATCGTAGTGCAAGAGGTTTTGATCGGTGTTCGATTCTCATGATACAATCAGTTGTTGGTTCACGCTACACTACGTTAACTACCTACGAGTTAGCTGTGATATACTCTATCTCTCAAAGAAATCAGAAAAGGAAGAACTTTAAAAACTAGAAAGAAGAAGTTTGTTGTTAGAAGGAATAAGCTTGTATTTCACTTGTGTTTTTCCAAACGAGAGAGATCTTCTATTTATACTTATAGAGGAAGAGCGTGCTCATTAATACAATTGAATAAAGGAGTTACAACATTGAAATAATATTGATAACTTTTCTTTGTGTAACTTTTCATTTAAAATCACTATTGAACAAAGGAGTTACAACATTGAAATAAAATTGATAACAAATGTTTGTGTAACTTTTCATTCAATATCATTTTCCAACAAAACCAACAAGTCCAAACGACCATGGGTATGAATTTAATTGAGCCGATTATCCCCCAACTACAATTTTCTGGTTCAAAATTTGCACCGAATGCTATTCATAGCGACTATGTTCTGTCCAAAATTGATGGGCACCAATTGCTTCAATCTATAAATTCATATAGGGAAATGCATAATCGTGGCCAAACAAACATGGACATGCAAACAATTGATCCAATCTAGCCCTTAAATACGTGATCATCTTGCAAGGTCATTGAGGCTATCCTATCTCAATTAATTGAAGGGACTATGTGAGATGAGTGCATGTGGTTTGATGGTGGTGTTGCGTCTTGTGTGAGATGGATGGATGTGGTTGGCCGGCGATGGTGGGTGGTGGTGGGGTTTAAAGGAGAGAACCTTTTTATTTTTTGGTTATTTTATTTTTAGGGAGGAAGATAATGTAAGGTGGAGTGGGGTGAAAAATAAAATTTGAAGGATTTGGGATGATAGGTATGGATATAAAAATGTGGATTTAATTTGCAAAAAAAAAAAAAGGTTTGGGTACTGAGATTGCAATTATTTCTTTTTAATTTTGACATTTTTTACCTTTTTAACGGAAAATTTGATGGATCTTGACGACAGAGGGATTTTCGCACAAATGTCTCAAATAGAAGGGTATATCGCAATTAGAAACGTTTTTAGGGATTTTTTTGCTATTAATTCTCTAATTTAAGATGCTGAACATGTCACGTCGTTTCTCATCCCAACCATAAACCCGGTCTAGAAATTTTAAAAATGGAAAATTTACACAAATAGTATCGAATTGGGTACAGTTTTGTAGACTTCTTGGCTCCAATTTTTTTATATCTTTATATATTTATTATCCTAAAAGAGAAAATGAAAAGAAGTATATTATGATAATGACCAAAATTCCATTTCGTAGTTTTGTACAATTAAGGAATTTCAACCCCAAGAGGAAAAGGCAATATGAATAAAATATGGACCACAGCTTTCTTTCTCTCACTAAAACCAACAGCAAAACCACCACTGCCACCGTCCTTTCCCTTCACAACCACCTAACACCGCCTACCCAAAGCTCGTAACCACAGAAGTTTCCCCAAAATATTCTTGTCACCATTCAGAAATAACAATGGTACGTCACCCGAAACTGAGTGCCCAGTGATACAAGAATTATTCTACATGTACATAATTGTGGTACATAATAATATCCACACCCTCGCATGAACGGAGATCCACTCGAATAAAATATAATATATTCAAAAATTTAGTGAATATAGCAATTTTTTTAACATAGTCATCTATTACTGTTTTGGCGGTTTTGTGTCGCTAACAATAAAAAAAATGATCAGACAATTGTGTAAGGAACAGACCCTTGAAACAAAGTCCCAAAAAGTGGTGTTTTTATTAGCGAAGATTTACAATCGGAAACAAACAGAATGCCTTCAAGGGGCGCAAGCACACGAGTACTAAAAGAAGAATTTTAAAATAAAACTAAAAAATTGAAATTACATATTCTCTTATTGAGAGTTTTTGATTCGGCCTTTCTTCTTCTATAAATTGAAATTACATATTCGCTGTTGAGAGTTTTTGATTCGAGCATTTCTTCTATGTTTTCACTTCCTTTTATATTCTGTTAATGACTTCTGGGTAATAAAATTGCTCGAAACTGCTCAATTAATGTGTAACTATCCACTTTCTTCATGATGACCGACTTGTTGGGGGAAAAGTAATCTCATAATCGTTGCTATTACTCTTGCCTTTTAACTGCCCATCATTGAATCGTGGGACATGTTGAATTTGTCTAATAACTGTTTCCATAACTGCTGGTTAGATGATCATAACGCCTTAGATTTGCGCAATTCTGGGCGACTTGAAGGTTTGGGCGATAATAGGACTATAGCTCTGGGCGATTATACGACACTTTATTCGTTCAGCCTCTAGGCGTCTTGCAAGTTTGGGCGATGATATTTTTTTTGTTCTTAGGCTTCTATTAGACTTCTCAATGGTTCTATTTAGGCCTTTATCCTGGATTTCCACATTGGGTTTCGCACCTTGGACCTTTGATTTTACTAAGCATAATCAATTCCTACAAAGTATTTGTTTATTTGTAATCTTTTGTGTATCATTCTGCCAAATCCATATGCTGCTTCCGTAATTTTTACGTGAATAAATTTGGTTTCTGCCAAAGTTTTTGTCTCCCACAATTAGTTTCTTGTACTGTTGTACACACATCCCAACTTCTTGTTTTTTTCTGCTGATGTCAATTCAATTTTTCCGCGTTAATTGGTTTATGCCCATTCAATTTTTTTTTTAATTATTACTAGTGTGGATAGTGCGTTGCACGATAACTGTTATCATTTTGTAAGAAATTGTACTCCGACGATTATGTATTTGATTGAAAAC
>CAIGRF010202743.1:11100-32930 GCA_903798235.1 Fraxinus ornus | reverse complement strand
TCCATCTATAATGTGAGTTGTCTGTGAAGTACAGGGATTTAAATCCATGTTTGTAGCATGATCCTTTCACATTAAGAGTGCAAGATATTATTTGTCCGTGAATAAATTGTTAAGTTGTGGAGCTCTTGGATCAAAATTTAATTTAAGAACTGTTTAGTAATTTGTATTCTTGTAAAATTCTATTAAAAAAATGGAGTCCTTTTAAAATTCGATTTTGTCTCAATTTATCTTATAAATAGGAAGTCATGGCTAGGTTTTATATTTAGAGTAATGTTATTCATTTCCAGTGGAGTTACAAACACAGTCTAGGTGGCTTTGAATAATAAGTTAAATGAAATGTGAAATGAAATGACTTATTTAATTTCACCTATCATTTAATGTCACATTAACGCCACCTGACTTTGTTTGTAACCCCAGTGAGAATTAATAGCATTACTCTTATATTTATCATCAAAAAGAGAGAGAGAGAGAGAGAGAGAGAGAGAGAGAGAGATGCTAGAGAAGGTAGGAATGCGATTTTCTCCAGCAAAAGAGGACATAGTCTTATATTGAGACGAATCTCTATAAATCTTGCATTTTCTTGAGTGCTTTTCTTTCTTTAAATTGATTGCTCTCGTTGGAATAAAATTAGAGTTTCTAATTCTCAACATAAATAACATTTTTTATGTACATACCAAGCCCTTGTTTTGTACAAATTAAAATCCAGATTTTAATTTAAGTTAAAATCAACAACTAATTTTAACCACAATTTTATGAGACCTACAACTTTTTATCCATATATTTCATCAATTTTTATCAAATTTACTAAAAATATGATTTTAATCCCCATCAAACATGGGAAATTTAATTTGGTGTCATACTATATGAAATTATATTCTTGACATTTTTGTAAGATGACGACTCATTTGAAAATATCAAGAATATAATTTCATATAGTANCTTGACATTTTTGTAAGATGACGACTCATTTGAAAATATCAATATTTGAATTCGGCCTAGTTACTTAGAGTGTGTTTGGTAGAGATTAAAATCGGATTAAAATTGAAAAATTAGTCGTTATTGTTGACTTTTATTAGACGAGTGAGATCCAATAACGACTATATTTTTAATTTTAATTGGCTTTTAAGCTCTACCAAACTGGCTCTTGTTCAAGTTTTAAATGGATCAAATTGTTCCTTTGAAATTTTTCCACTTTGATCCATGGAACCTTTGAATTCTATGTTATAAGGCATATATGAATAGGAGTAAAAGAGGATACATACGAATGAAATAAATGCCATGGAACCATGTTCTTTCCATCCCTCGAGCCCATGATATATTGACAATATTAATTCATATATTGACTAATCTACTACTTTTCTAGTATTCCTTTCTCATATATTCTATTCCCATTATTGATTTTTCTTGTCAACCATTAGATCCCTTCTTTGCTTGTCAACCATTAGATCACCTCTTTGTTTGTCAACTCTTTGGTAAGTTTTGCTTGTTTCCGAGGACATGAGAATCTCAATGTTTTGTGGGGCTGCTAATGTCCCTATGCATTCACGCATGCCCTTCGGCCACTGTCTCGTCTAAAAATGCTGATTAGCTTGGCCTTCTAGATGAAATCAGTGAGCAGATTTGGGTGTGACAAAATATTTGTGGGGCCACATGCACTGATAAATCATCCTTTATACTCTCTATAGTCTATTCTTTTGTGCCTATAAAAACACAAGGCAATCCTGAGTTTAATTTAGAATTAGACAAGCCTTCTTGAGAGTTTTGCATGAAGAGGTAGAGAGTGGATTGCAGCCAAGGATGACTTGCCGAAAAAATGCAACTATGTTTGAAAGTTCCGGCAAGTTGTTCTCGGCTATGATTTGCTCTGTTCTTATCATGCATACTCAACAGATCTCTCTCTGTTCATTGGCATCTGAAGCATGCATTTTCACATACTCGGCTATACAATATAATTAGAGCTTATGGGCACCCCAATTTTGGGATGGTTCACCATGTTCCTCGGCTCTTGTGGCTTGTTATTTGTTATATATATTATAATCTGGACACCTTTTGTCCATGATTGCTCTTTCTATCTATATATGGGATGCAAAAATCAATGAAAATGTTATGGGATGCATAATGAACGTTCAAAGAGTTTTATTTATAGAAGATGACGGATTGTGAGTGAAGAGACGCCCCAGAATTCAGCAATATATATTATAATCTGTACACCTTTGGTCCATGATTGCTCTTTCTATCCATATATGGGATGCAAAAATCAATGCAAATGATATGTGATGCATAATGGACATTCAAATGATCTTATTTATAGAAGATATGGGGGATTTTGAGTGAAGAGACACGTCCCAAAATTTAGCAACCTTCACGAAGGGAAGCATCTCTAGTCTGTCGCTCGAGAGCCAGTGACACATTTTCAACATAAACTTTTCGCCTACGCCCCGTATACCGCTAACCTGTCGCTCGAGTGACGGTGTTACTTCTTTTTCTCCTCGTTCTTCTTACAACTTTGGACCACATTTTTTCATTAATCCGAAATTGATTTTGAGATTCCAAATATACTATGACTATCTACTCGACGAATAGAAAACGTTAGTTTATTTATTTTTATAATTTGACTTCCAGTAATTTGGGAGGCCACGTGTTTGCACTGATAAATCATCTATTATACTCTCTAATCTTTTGTGCCTATATAAACACAAGGCAATCCTCAATTTAATGTAGAATTAGACATCTAGAGAGTTTTGCATGAAGAGGTAGAGAGTAGATTGCAGCCAAGGATGACTTGCCAAAAAAATGCAACTACTGTTTGAAAGTTTCGGCAAGTTGTTCTCGGCTACGATTTGCTATCTTCTTCTCTTGCATACTCAATCGATATCTCTATGTTTTGAAGCATGCATTTTCACGTACACACCTATACTTATCCATGAGTTTTCAATTTTTGATATGCCAAGAAACTTTGATGTGTAATGTATGTTGGAAAAATGTTTCCACACAAAAGGGGATGAAGAAGAAACAAAGAATAAAAAACAAGATCACCGGAATAAAGATGAAGGCTTAAACATGGTTATCGTCGTTCTCAAATAATATTTGCCCCCTCTCAGATTGAATTTTGATGCTCAAAGGGATATTGCTAAATAGTTTAAAGGATTAATAAATTTTTTTAATAGAAAAAACAATTGATCACTTAGTTTTTTCTACCAAAACTTGAAGAACACTTTGAAAGAAATTTGAATATGAAGGGAAGAGTGTAAATTCTATCTTTTGAAATGAAGATTTGATATCAAGTTGTTGAATTATGTTTTCATGTGATAATATATTATGTATTTATAGATTTCAATCAACACTCACGAAATAGTGCCAAAAAATACCAATCTTAACGGCTATCTTTTAGTTTCATGTGACCGCATAAAACAAACTTATGCGGTCGCATAGATTAATCACCTGAAAAGTTTTGGTCTCCAAATTCTTTTTTCATTCCAAAGTCTATTTTGTTGATTTTGAACAACAATTTCAACAAATCCCCTACTTATTCAATATTCAATAAATATGATATTCAAAATGTACAATACTTATGCATAAGAATTGGATATCTTTAGATTTAAATTTAACCATAGTGTAATTCAAATAAAGTAAAATCGAAATTAAATGTATCAAAAAAGTTTTGAACCAAGTATTCCTTGTAACAATACCAGTAAGAACACACACACACACACACACACAAGTATCATGTGTTCTACAGTTTCTCAATTTTGCTTAGCGCTAATACGGCCTTGCGCTTTTCCTATTCAACGAGCTTCTAAGAGAGAAACTCTAACTCTTTATTGAGGTGGCACTACCTCGAAGTTCATCCAGACAAAATTCTTTCAGTATCTTTATTACTTTTAGATATACTAGTTCTTTTGTACTGAATTTCATTAAGAGCTTTAAGCTCAACCCTCATTCAAGTAACATCCAACATTATATTATTAGAATAGGGTTATTGCAAATTTTATAATGTTGAAACTATTCACATATCGAATGACTTGTTGTTACCCTTTGAACCTTGAAGTACTTTTTAAGTAATGACAGGTAGGGTTGCCATCATTGGTGAATATTTCATTTTAAGAGTTTCAATCCCATCTTACTTAAAGTAGATATTACTAAATCTCTATTTAGAGGTGTAGTTAACGGATTCGCTAGATTTTCAATTGACTAACATAATGTAAAGAAATTATTCCACTCTTGATTAATTTTCTTTTGTAGTTGTATCTTAGACTCATATGTCTAGATTTCCCATTATATACCTTATTGTATGCATTCACTAATGTGACTTTGACAGTCACACATGATAGGTATTGAAGATGTATTTTTTCGGTCCCAAAGGTATCTCATAAAGAAGATTCTCAAGTCATTCAACTTCTTTCACGGTATCTAGTCCCAAAGGTATCCCATTAAGAAGATCCTTAAGCCATTCAACTTCTTTCTAGGTATTTGATAATGCTACAAATTTAGATTCCATGGTTGAGTGTGTAATACATGTTTGTTTTTTTGATTTCCAAGAAACAACACATTCTCCAAGAGTAAACACCCAACCCAAAGTCGATTTACTTTCACCCGTCCAACTAGTATCGATAAATCCTTCTAATATAGCCAGGAATTTAGAATATTGTACGCCTAAGTTCTTGGTTTTCTTTAAATAGATAAGAACTCTTCCAATGGCCTTCCAATATTCCTCGTTCGGATGACTAGTAAACCTACTAAATTTATTAATTACAAAAGCTATGTCTGATCTTGTGCATTGAACTGCATACATTAGACTTCCTATAACACTTGCATACTCCAATTGAGTAACTTTTCTTTCATCATTTTTTATTAGTTTTAAACTTGGATCAAGAGGGGTACTAAATTCTTTTATGTTCAAATGTTTGAACTTATTAATCACATTCTCAATATAATGTGATGGACTCGAGTAAAAATCTCAATTAGTTTTTGTAACTTTGATACCCAATATGGTATATATTTGTCCAAGATCTTTCATCTTGAATGTGGAACATAGAAACCTTTTTGTTTCTTTGATTTCATCCATATGATTACTCATAATCAACATGTCATCAACATTCAAGCAATGAAGACTATATAAATTCATCACACTTTAGAATATAAACATTTATCTACTCTATGATTTATGAAACCAAATGAATTTAAAGTAAGTCAAATTTCTCATGTCATATCTTAGGTGATTTCTTTAGACCATATAACGATTTCACTAACTTACACATCTTATGTTCATTTTTGGGTGGAACAAACCTCCTCATCAAGATCCCCATTTAAGAATGTCGTCTTGACATCCATTTGATGAACATGCAATTCATGTATCGAAGCTAATGCAAATAAAATCTTGATTGAAGTTGTTCTAGATACCGGTACATAGGTATCAAAATAATATATTTCTTTGAATCCATTTCATTTTTAATTACTTTTTTTTTTCCTAAAAGACGTTATCACAAGAAGCCATAGTTTCTCTATAAGTTTTAGGATCGATCTCCATTTGTAGAACGGAATGAATTATTTTTACAACATTTCTTCTCATTTCCTTCTACTAGGTAAAACGAAATATGTTGAGAGCCAATTTCATCTGGTTATAAAGACTTTTCAATTCGAGTTCTTTTACTTCTTCGTGGTACATTAGATTCATGAACATCTTTAGAAGACATTTCATCTTGTGTTCCACTTGATCTAGAGATCTTATTGTAGATTTCCTTTAATTCATTATCCGAGGATAGTCAATTCTCAAATAACTTGACATCACTTGATCCAATTATTACATTGGACTCCGAATTTAACAATCTATATGATTTGCTATTACTAGCATAACCAACAAAAGCACATTTAAAGCCTTTTGGACCCAACTTGGTTCTATTAAAGTTCTTGTTCTTAGAATATGTAAGACATGCCCACACTTTGAAATATCCAATGTTAGGTTTTCTTCATTTCCACAATTCATAAAGAGAAACATTTATATAATTCAAAAGAATTCTATTTAATATCCTACATACACTCAACAATGCTTCACCCCAAAAATTAAATGACAACTTAGCATTTGTCATCTCAACTAAAGTTCTATTTTTCCTTTCAACTAGGCCATTTTGTTCGGGGTGTTCTAGGTGCAGAACATTGATGAGTTATGCCTTGTTGTTCACAATACAAGTTAAAAACATTAGAAAAATATTCACCTCTTCTATCACTTCTTAGATTTTTTACTTTTTTACTTTACTTGATTTTTATACATATAAAAAATTTCATGTTTATGTTTCATTAAATAAATATATCTAGAGTGGTCATCTATAAAGGTAATAAAATATCTATTTTCCCCTCTAGTTAACAGTCATTTAATTCATATATGTACGTATGAATTAATTCTAAAATATTAGATGTTCTATTAACACTTTGATAAGGCTTTTTAACCATTTTGGATTTAATATATGTCTTTCATTTATAAGCATCATTTTCATTATATGAAATCATGTCACATTTTAACATTATATTAGAAGTTCTATTTACACTTTGATAAGGCTTTGTAGTCATTTTAAATTCTAAACACATTTTACATTTAAATGCATCATTTTCATTATATGATATGAAGTCAATTTTTAACATTCATTTCATGGTACTCTTACATATGTAACCTAATCTAGCATGCCATAAAGTAAATGAATCAACAATATACACAAAATCAACTTTATTATTAATTTTGTCAATGGAACAAAGTTTGACCATTCTTTCACTAGAATAACATTTTCAACAAAGTTTTCATTTAGAGATAATACAAGTTTACCGGATTCATAAACATTTTTTATGCTCAATTTTCCTAAGAGATTATTAGGGATGGAAAAAAAATCGTTCAACTTGATTTCCGTAGGGGCCTCGCCCCCAAATGGGGAAGAGATTACCAGCCTAATCGGGTAAATGGGGCGAGGGTTATTGTGTCGAAGCGGGTACGAAAAACATAGTTCCCGTTTCACTACCCACCCCGTTGAGAGTTAATTTCAAATTTAAGTTTTTTTGTCAAACAAAAATAATAGATTTATTATCATTTTTAAAGAGAACTTAAGTTGTTATTAACAAATTGGTAAAAACGTAATATTATTTACTAACTAAAAACATAATAAATAAAAATAAATAAAAAGAAAGAATAAATGGGGTAGGGATCCGTCCCGTCTCAGCCGATCCCCCGAACCCGCCTCATTCCGCTTTAATTGAGTGTGATTGTGGGATATGATAACAAAAACACCCGATGGGATGGGGTGAGAATGACTAACCCATCCCATATTCGCCCCGTTGTCATCTCTAGAGATTACCACTAACTTAATTCATTTTAGGAACATGTAATACATTTGTTAAAGTAACGATTTTTCTGGAAGTAAAGATAATCTCTACATTTCCATTTCCAACCACTTTAGAGCGGCCTTTGTTACCCATTTGAATCTCTTGATCTACATCCTAATAGGTTTTGAATAAAGGCTTGTCATATGATACATGTACAGTTGCACTTATATCATACCGCCAACCAAGAACTTTTCCCATAATTGCATTGATCTCGCTTACGATGGCCACACTATTGTTTTATTGGATTGAGTTTACTTTTTCTTCGAAGTTGTTTTGTTTTCGGTGTCGACATTTCTTTGCATAATGTCTAGGTTTCCCACCTACAAAACAACCTCCCTTGGACTTCTTAAATTTGTTAAACTTTTTTGAAGGTTTTCTCTTGTTGGATTTATTTGAAGATTCGGTCTTTTCTACGACATTGGCCTTTGAAGTGCCTTCATAAGAATCGTCATTCTTATCTCTTGCCTTTAACTCTTCTTCAATTCGAAGATGTTTTCTTCCTATATCTTTTCCAAGTCCCGAAGAGTTTTCCAATGATTGCTCCTACTTGAAAAGATCCTGGGATTTCAATTTTGACCGCATTCAACTTGTGACTCATGTACTTGGGGAAGAAGGGGAATTTTATTAAGGAATTTGAAGTCGAAATACCTTGATATTAGTACCTTCTTCTTTGGCTTTGTACTTGTTTTCCAAAGCATCTCATATTTCTTTTGCTGATGATATGTTTATGTAGAGATCGTACAATCGGTCGGATAAAGCATATAAGTTCATCCTCTTGACACTTTTATCTCTCCATCTTTACGACTTCAATATCTTCATTTGTTGAATCCACAAGTGGTGCCAATTCTGGATCAAGAATATAAAGGATCTTCAACGTCGTGAGAAGGAGCTTTAACTGTTTTGTCATCTTGTAAAATTTGTCCCATCAAAATGATCTATACGGACAAGATCTTGATTCATCAATTTGATTGTCGACGTCGTAGTTTCATTCTCCATTGCAGAATATTGTTTGAGATTGTTAGAAAAATGTTTCCACACAAAGGGGATGAAGAAGAAACAAAGAATAAAAACAAGAACACCGGAATAAAGATGAAGGCTTAAACGCGATTATCCTTGTCTTCAAACAATATTTGCCCATTCTTAGATTGAATTGTGATGCTTAAAGGGATATTGGCAAAATGGTTTGAAGGATTAATCAAGTTTTGTAATAGAAAAAACATTTAAACACTTAGTGTTTTATACCAAAATTTCAAGAACACTTTGAAAGAAATTTGAATGTGAAAGTGTAAAGGCAGTAACACACGATATTAATGTTGAGAAACAAAGATAAAATGATCTCTCAGAAAATAATGTGCAGAAATTAAAGATAACACAAACGATATATTTCGGCCTAAGTCCCGGAGGTTCAGCGACCGCTTCTAACAGCTACATCCCCTGTTGAGCACCCAATAAATTAGAATTATACTCGGTTTCACTATATAGCCTAAAATGGCAACAAAGATTACAAAGGTTCAGCCAATACACTGAAAAAGTACAAGAACACTTATCACTCAAAGATACAACGATCGATCCACAAAGAATCACCAAGAATCTTCACAAACCCACAGAAACAGTAACTCGAGAGAACACAAAACTCTCTTATAGATATTCACTCAGAATATCATTAAACATGGGTTAAAGATTACAGATCGATTACCTCAAATCAGTGATTTGAAAGAAGAAAACCTTAGAAGACGAGAGAACTTCTTCAAATCCAATAGAGAGAATGAATGAAAACCCTTTAGAACCAAAAACCAAGTGTAAAGTGAATCGTCACCCGAATAGAAGTATCGGAAAATAGATCCAACAACCAAAATGTAACCATGTGTCTCAATTCGTTTAAAAGTGTATTTTTATTAAAGTTGCAATATCAAAAAAACACAATTTTAACACAAATTCTGGAAGCATCAATCGAACCAGAGTTCGAGTCTTCACATTCTCCACATTGCTACCAAAATTTGGGAATATAGTATAGGCCAGAGCATAGTCACAATAATTTTTCATTTGCTCAAAGTACATGTTCATACGTTACAAAGAATCAACACATAAAAGTTTCAAACAATTTACAAACTTATTCAAAGGAATCACTTTTGTACCCATATTATATCAGATGGATTAAGTTGAGTTACAACTTTACCGATTCTAAGAATTTTTCTTGAAATGACATCTCTTATAAAATGATATTTAACATCAATATGTTTTGTTCTATCATGAAACATAGGATTTTTCACTCAAATGAATGACACTTTGACTATCAGATAACAGTATAGCATGATTATCAACAAAACCAAGTTCAAATAATAAACCATTTAACCACATTCCTTCTTTAGCTGCATCAGTAGTAGCAATATATTCTGCTTCTGTAGAAGATAGAGCAACAACTTTTTGAAGTTGTGATTTTCAGCTTACAACTGTACCACATAAGGTATAAAAATAGGATGAAGTTGATCTCCTATTATCTTTATCTCCAGCTTAATCAGAATCAATATATCCCTTTAAAGTTACACAATCTTTACTTGATTTAAACATTAAACCTAATACTATATGCAAGATCAGGCTTGGTACAAATCATCAAATACATAACAGAACCAATAACATTTGCATAAAGAACTTTAGACATTCTAGCATATTCTTCTTCAGATTTTGGACAATATTCAGAAGACGGCTTAAAATGATAAGTGAGAGGTAATGTTACAGGTTTATTGTTTTGTATGTTAAAGTTTTTCAAAACTTTAATCACATAATCATGTCGGTTAAAAAATAACAAGTCTTTTTCTTTATTTCTCCAAATCTGCATGCCTAAAATCATTTTAGCAGAACCAAAGTCCTTCATTTCAAACTCAGATTTCAATTTCAATTTAATCATATCAATTTCAAACTTATCACAACTGGCAAGCAGTGTATCATCCACATAAAGAACTAGATACATAAATTTTTTCTCCTCAATTACCTTTACAATATAGACAGGAGTCATATTGACTTCTTCTAAAATCAAGTTTTAGAACAAATGTATCAAATCTTTTATACCATTGTCTAGCAGCTTGTTTGAAACCATATAAGGATCTCTTTAACAAATAAACAATTTCATCAGGATCTCCTATTTCAAAACCAACAGGCTGCCTCATATAAATTATTTCATCTAGATCACTATACAAGAAAGCAGTTTTAACGTTTAATTGATCACGTTCCCATTTAAATTGAGCAACAAATGCAAGCAAGCATCTAACAATAGTATATTTCACAACAGGAGAAAAGATTTCAGTGTAATCAACACATTCTTGTTTAGTAAAACCTTTTGCAACAAGTATAACTTTATATCTAATATTTTTATAATCTTCTTCCCCTTATTTTACTTTATAGATCCACTTACAATCAACCAATTTCTGCCATTTAGGTCTTTTAACAAGTTTCCAAGTTTTGTTTTAAGAAGTGAAAACATTTCATCTTCCATGGCTGCTTTCCAATTTTTACTTTCTTTACACTTAATGGCATCATCATAGGAGTTTGACTCATTTTCAAATTGTTCTTGATAAGTGAAAAATGATATAAAATCATCACTATCAAATCTAGTAAAAGGTCTAATATGTCTTCTCTCTCTATCTCTTGTGAGTTGATATTCATCAAAATAAAGAATAGTATGATCAGATTGGTCAGATTGATCAACTTTTTGATCATTTTCAATTTCAGGTTCAAGACCAATTTCCTCTACAACAAGTACATGATTATCTTGCTCTATTTGAGAAGGCTCAACCTCAATTTGAGCATCTTTATCAAACAATTCATTTTCTTTTCCTTCTAAACATGGCATTAAAGATTCATTGAAAATAACATCTTTTCTAATAATAACTCTATACCTCTTATCACATTTAACCCATAATCTGTAGCCTTTAACATGTTCACCATAACCCATGAAAATACATTTAAGTGATCTATGTTCTGATTTTTCAATGTTTTTTTTGGTGGAAGGAAGACGGTACCTCCGAAAGTTTATTAATATGTCCTCACTTAAGCGGAGGAATACCGTGGTTACAACTGAAATGAAGCAAAGCAATAAATGGGGAAGTATTACTTCCTTTACAGCAAAAGTAAAGTAAAGCAATAAAAGTAAAGTAAAGCAATAGAAAAAAAAGTACCGCTTCACTTACAAGAAGTGCAAATGTGAGCAAAAATAAAAGTAAAGGCGAGATACAAAAAATCAAACTTTAATGCTGGGTAAACCATATCTGTCAATCTGAACGAGCGCCATGATATGTCGTGGTATGTCGGTTGGTCCATATTCCTGGTATCTATGATGCCGACCCTTGGTAGCAAGTGTATCTGCAACTTGGTTTCCCTATCTGAAGATGTGGGAAATCGTATTTCTGTTAAAGTAAACGATATCTACAATCTGTCTGAGTATCCCCTAAATAGGCCATGGTCCGCCACCTCTGGTGATGCAGTTGGTGATGCAGTGAATGACAACAGTCGAGTCTGCCTCAACCCACATATTTGACAAACAAAGATCTCTAACCAGTAGTATCCCATCATGAATAGTCATAAGTTCCACCTCTAATATCATACATTGTCCATACGACGCCGAGAAGGCCTTGATACATTTTTCTGCATAATCCCTAATGATGCATCCCGCACTCGCAAACCCATCCTTCACACAACCATCAGTGTTGATCTTGACAAATCCAAATGATGGAGTGCGCCACCAAACCATGATAGGGGGAGGAGATGGGGGAGAGTCAAAGAAATACCAAAAAGTATAGTAAGCTGCATGTCATTACGCCATGTAACGGTCGGAAAAGTCCACCAATATGGAGGAAGGGTACCATAAGGTAAACTCTCCAAATGATACGTCTTGAACTCGTACGTACTTTCCTATACTTTGGATTATTCCTCTCAATCCAAAAAACCAAAAAATCAATAGAGAAATAATGATGCAAATGTGCCCGGTCCTAGCAAACTGTCCAGAATATCCCTATCTCAGAAATCTCTGTCTAACACTCTCTCATGCACTCATGGTAATACGAAATAAAGCTCCAAAATGTTGCCAAACATGATCTGAAATACGGCTACTAGTAAAAATATGAGTGATGCTCTCAATCTCTGAATAATTCTGACATCGAGAAGCCAGCTGACTGCCTATCCTCATCTGGATAATGACATCAACTGGTATTAAGTCCTGCTATAATCTCCAACAGAAGAACGAAAAGGTAGGAGGTATGATAGGGCTCCACAGTAGACGAAACGAATCTTGCACTAAATTTTCCAACGTTTTGATGAGTATATGCAGCACAACCAAACACTTTTAAATGAGAATAATTCACAGAACCATTAGACCAAACAGATTCAAGTATTTCAAAATTTAAAGTTTTGATAGGACTTCTATTAGCAGGATATGCAGCAGTTTTAACAAATTCACCCTAAAAAAGTTTAGGCAAACCAGAACTCAAAAGCATACATCTAACTCTATTTAATAGAGTCATATTCATTCTTTCAGCTATTCCATTCTGTTGAGGAATATATGTAACAGTCCTATGCCTCAAAATGACATGTTCAATACAAAAATTATTGAATTCATGATTACAAAATTCCAATCTTATTTTGTGATCATGTTGATTTTCAATTTGAGCTTTCCAATTTTTAAAAACAAAGTATGTTTCATCTTTATTTTTTTAACTTGAAAAATCATCAATGATTAGTAAATAATATCTGAAATCAGATAAAGTGCTCAAAGCAGCAGGACCCCACAAATCAAAATATAAATATTCCAATATTTGTTTTGATTTATGAATTCGAGTTGAAAAAAAGGTAATTTGACTTGTTTTCCTATAACAAATTGTTCACAAGAACCAAAATTACCAAGGTTAGTTTTCCAAAAACTCCTTTTTTATTGTAAAGAATTCAAACTCTTTTTCCTAATATAGCTAAGTCTATCATGCCATAATTTTACAAGTGTAAAATTATGGAGTCCTCTATAAAAGCTGTGAAGGTGGAGAGAGTCCGGAAAGCCAATGAAGAGGCTAAGAAGGAGAAAGCCCAAGCCTCTGAGCTTCAAAGAGAGTAGAAAGGACTCCGAGAAAATTCGGTAGCTTCTTAGCGGGGCATGATGACAAGATCATCCCTGCAGTAATTGAGATGGTGCCATAGCCAGTCCGAGACGCCACTAAGGCCTTTCAAAAAATTTAGACGGAAAGGTGGCAGATGCATGTGTCCACCTGTGCCGCGATGGACCTAATGGCGGCACTAGTGAGCTAAAGTGCCAGGGACTTCGGAGTGGCCCTAGAGTGTCAAGTTTTCCTTAAAATGAAGGCCCAGCGAGCTGAAAATGTGGCGAAACTGACTTTTGCCTTGGCAAAAATAGAGGCTTTGAAAAAAGAAGTCTATGAGTCTCACTGCGAGGTGGCTTCTTCAACAAAGAAGGTTGAGACTTCGAATAACCACCAGAAGCTTACTTTGTGGCTCTCGAAAAGGCCAACCTTGAGCTTGTTGGTTGCACAGATGCGAACCAGTTCATGGAGAGCCAAGTCAAGTATTATGTGGATGAGGCTAAAAGAGCAGAGGCTGAAGTTCAACATGCTAGTGAAGCGATAGTGAAGAACTACATTGCCAACTTCCACTTGACTGAAGAGTACCAACGATTCGCCATCTATTGGCGAAGGTTCACCTACGCTGAGGTGGTAGGAAAGGATAAAGAGCTCTATCCAAAACTCGACGTGTCTGAGTTGAGAGCAAAATTCACAGAAGAGGTGCCTCAGACCCCTGCTGCGGAAGCTACTGAAGATAAAGTGCCTGCAAAAGAGGCCCCAGATCAAGCAGCAACCGAATCTCCTACCAGTGAGGCGACGGCTTCCCAGCCACCACAATAGTAGCTTAGGTTATTTTAATCGTTGTAATGCCTCTGGCCACCAAATGTAATTAACTCTTTATTTAATGAATGAGATTTTTATGAGTTATGTATTGTTTTCCTTGCCATTTTGCAATTTTTCTCCCAAGTAAGAAGACTTCGACAAACAATTGAATAATTCGAATGAACCGCTTGAGTAATAACTTAACTGTTTATTTGTCCATGACTTCAACATTTCTTTCTTATGATTGGATAACTTGACTTATAGAACTTAACTTTATTGTAATTCGAACAGGCTTACTTCATATTTTGAAGTTTTTCAATGTGCTCCTTGGAGTCTAAGCAAAGCGATCCCTTTGGGGATCTGATTCTCTCCTCCGAGGCGCCCACGCTTTCTTACATGGTGGATGATTTGTCCATGTAAAAGCTTCTCACTTGACGTTCAGCTTCATTAAGGTGAGGGATATGATGTATGCTTCAGAGTGCAGACGAGGTGATCTGATTGGGGACCTGATCCTCTCATCCAAGGCACTCACGATTCCTTACATGGTGGATGGTACATCCATGTAAAGGCTTTTCCCTTGACATTCAACTTTGTCAAGGTGGGGCATATGATGTACGCCTTGGAGTACAAACGAGATGATCCATTTGGAGACCTGATCCTCTCTTCCGAGGTGCTCGCTTCCTTACATGGTGGATGGTTCATCTATGTAAAGGCTTCTCCTTTGACGTTCAACTTCGTCAAGGTGAGGCATATGATGTACGCCTTAGAGTACAAACGAGGTTATCCCTTTGGGAACGTGATCCTCTCCTTCGAAGCGTCCACACTTCCTTACATGGTGGATGATTTATCCATGTGAAGGCTTCTCCCTTGACGTTTAGCTTAAGGCATATGATGTGCTCCTTGGAGTGCAAATGAGGTGCCCTATGGGGACCTGATCCTCTCATCCAAGGCGCTCATGCTTTTTCACCAAAACTTTTTCTTAAGACAGAGCATTTATTTATTTGCAAAGACTGGGTAAAAGCTTCCAGCTATGGATTACATTCATTAGCAGTACATTGCCAAATTTCAACATTCCATGGATGGGGCTGAACTTTCCCATCGATGTCCTTGATCCCATAAATGCCAGGTTGGATCTCTTCCTTGATGCGGTATGGTCCCTTCCAATTCGACCTTAAGGTGCCTATCCTGGCTCTTTGGAGGACAATAACACTCTCCGAAGCACAAAATCATTTATCCGGAAAGACCTTTTCTCTACCTTAGCGTTATAATATCAAGTCATCTTCCTTTGATATGTTGTTAATCTCAATTGGGGGTCATCCCTTCTCTCTTCAAGGAAATCAAGCTCCCACCTCTTAAGCTCGTCATTCGATATCACGCTAAAATGAAACCTTCACGGGAAAGGTAATCCCACCTCTAGTAGGCTAATGGCTACAGCATTGTAGGTCATTGAGAAAGGAGCTTCACCAGTTGGGATCATGCTTGTAGTTCGGATTGCCCACAACACCTATGGTAATTCATCCACCAAAGCTCATTTGGCTGTATCAAGCTTCCTTGTCAAAGTTTGGTTTATAGTTTTGTTCACAACCTCGACTTGTGTCAATTTCATAGATGGATGCATTCTTTACTCGGTTTTGATGGCCTCTTTGTTGTCGTTGTCCATCCCTTTCTCTATCCTCTTCAAGCTCCCTCCTCTATCGGAGAGATACCTCTCGATGGCGGGAAGCAGCCTCATCACGCCTAGGCTGCTGATCATACCTGGACGAGGGCATATTTCTTTACCAAGAATTGTCTCAATTGTCGTTTCAAGAACTCGATCCCCTTGGGTGTTAGGCAATTTTCCTGCAATCTACAGTGTTATGACTGTAGGAGTGATGGTATGTGCAATATTCGATGGGGTTCGGCCTACCTCAGGATCCCGAACCTCACCCTCGACCTTGTCCTCTACGGGGGGATTTGCTGCGTGGGCTCAGTAGGTTGAGTGTTTGTTGCAGGCAATCCTTATCAGCCAACGTGTGCACAGTGTTTAAAGTGGTCGTAGTAAGTGCTTGTCCTAAACTAGGTGCAATCTCGTTGCCGGACTGATTCCATTGGTGATCCATCAAATGATAGGTAGGTCCTCTCCCACATTATCTCTGCTGAGGCTGGAGTCCCATTTCATCATTTCCAATAGGGCGTTGTAAGTCGTGGGGCCCTGATTTTGTACGTCTCTCCAAAATAGGGTGTTTATATTTAGGACCCCTCTTAACGCTGATAGAGCTTCACGGTCGGTAACTTGAAGCAGTATGTCATCTCATCAGTAAAGCGAGATAAGAAGTTCTTTAGAGTTTCACCAAGCTGTTACCTCATGTCTTGGAGACACTGAATTTGGGCTTTTCCTTCTTTACTTACCACAAATCTTTCGAGGAAAGTGCTCTTGAATTCTAGCCAACTTTCTGATACTCCTAGGTGGTAACCTACTGTACCAAATTTCGATCGCTCCACTGAGAGTCAAGTGGAAAGATCTGCATTTCACGGCTGGGGTGGCGCCTCTTAGGCTCATGTGTGTTTGTAACTATTTAAATGCTTTGTCGGGTCACCTCTTCCATCATACTTTGGCATCTTGGGCATTACATAATGGTTTGGCACCTGGGCATATCTCAACTCCCGCGAAAAGGGCAGATTTTCATCATCATCATCATCATCACCATCATTCAGTTCGCACGATCGTTGGGGTTCATCTGAGTCATAGTTTTCATCTACCTTATATTTGGGGTGGCGGCGCGGATGGGCCTACCTGGTTAGCCGCCTCCCCATCCCTCCTTTGACGTTTATGCCCATGCGGGACAACACAAGGGACATGTTCTTGCCTTTCCTCCATTTGTCATGTCTCGAGATGTGGGGGCTGTGGCATGTTCCGAGGCGCTGGTATTTCATGATGTTGCCTATACCTTGGTCTAGCTAGGGGTGAACACGGTTCGGTTTGGGCGGTTTGAGGTATATTTTCAACTCAAACCATTTAATGCAGTTTGGAATTTTTCCAAACCATTTTATTTTACAAACTAAACCAAACCAAACCATTATTTGCGGTTTGGTTCGGTTTAATCCACGGTTTACTTATCGATATTATAGTAATATGTTTAAAACGCATTAACATATAAATGTAAACGAGAACTACTAATGTTAAATGTTAAATTACATTCATATTTGTCTAAAATTCGACTTATAAACAAAAGGACAAAAAAATAGGATCAAGTTAGCATCTAGCAATAGGAACTCCATTCAAACTTTTACAAGCAACAACATCAAAATGAGTACAAGAGTACTAACCTATCATTTGATAAAAATTGGAGCAATATTCTCTGTTGTCACACATGATTTGGCCTCTATATAATATGCAAATATCAAAATATTTATTAGTCCTTATTAATGATATTAACAAGCAACTAAGAAACAATATGCATAAAAATATAAAAATTGATAATAGAAAATAAGTGTCACCTTCTATAGCTTTCTCCAAGTCATCCAATGCCTCAACCTCATCCAAATATTGACGAATCACTATAGGTTCATCACTGCTATGCAACCAATTCTTCGTGCATATTAAAGCATCAACCATCTTTGCACCCAATGAACTCCTAAAGGAGTCAAGAGTCCGACCACTCGTGGAAAATGCCGACTCCGAAGCGACCGTAGATATTTGAATTGCTAATACATCTTTAGCAATTTTGGAGACAAATGTGTACTTGTGCGCATTCAATTTCCACCAGCCCAAAATGTCAAAATTGGGATCGGTCAAATCTTCACAACGATCAGACAAATAATCAATAAAATCATTCTTCTCAGATTGTAGGTTTTGCATAAGTTTAGCTTTAAAAATAGAAGAAATCTGTGTAGAAAGACCGAAACCAGGTTGGGTCTTGGACTACTTATTTTGGTAGTCTCATTTGATGAAGTCGATGGTGGAGTGCTTTGGATCACCATTTCTTTATAACATGCATACAACCTGTGGAGTGTCTCTTCAACTCTTTTTAACAACATCTTTGCAATTTCTACATCGTAAATAAGTTCAAACCCGACTTTAAGAAGTTCCAACTTGCATCTTGGGTCAAGAAATGTTGCAATGAACAACAACAGATTAAACTTTTCAACGTTGCCCCAATACTTATCATATTTTTTTCGCATACTAATCGCCATGGATCCTATTAAAGTATTAGGCTCCTTAGCTAATTTACTTAACTCTCCATGAATTTCACATATTTCTTGAAAGAAAGTGTTAGAAGTTACATACTTGGAGCCACTAAATTTTAAAGTCATTTCATAGAAAGTCCTCAAGAACCTAACAAATACTTCTGCTCGATCCCAATCGATATGTGTTGGTGGTCCATTTATATTTTTTCCATGGGATCTGTCTTCATTAAAATAATTTGTATAGTTTGCATCACTTTCCAAAACAACAAATGCTTTCTTAAACTTCATGGCAGCTTGCAACATCAAGTACGTGGAATTCCATCTAGTGGTGACATCCAAACATAGCAAAGCTCGAGATTCAATATTTGCTTCCTTGCAACTCTCCTTGAACCTTTTTAGTCGTTCTGGGGAAGATCTAACAAATCTCACTGCATTACGAATAGCTGAAATAGCATGACTTGTCTCTTTCAAGCCATCACAAACAATTAGATTGAGTATATGAGCACAACACCTCATATGAAGCATTTGTCCACAATAATTACATTCTGCCTTTTCATCTCCTCAAATTTTAAAATAATCCCACACCTCGGACCTTTTGTTTCCTTTTTTGCATTTTCCATCTATTTTCATATCTTCAGGGTCATCTTCTAATGGAATTGCTTCACCAGCTTCTTCTAGAATTGGATCCATATCTGAAAAAATAAATAACATCAATATAGATCTTCCTAAGGTTAGCATAAAAAAACACGGATCTGTAAATGAAAACAAAGCTTTTGCAGTAATTTAAATGTTAAATGGATCAAATATTGCAAGTTCTGGACTATATTCATTAATTCATTTATACTAACCCTTTGGCCTTCAAATTGTTGTCACAAGTTCAAGTAGGCATGCTATACAAATCATCAGTAACAAAATTCTATTATGCATCAAAAAGGGAAAGAAAAGTTAGTTACTATACCCAATAAACAAGCTGGAATATATGTGTCTCAAGAAGAATGATATTCTATGCACATATAACAGTACATAAACATCAAAACGGAATAATAAAATTTTACACCATCAAAACATAAAGAAACACAAGGATATCTAACTATCTTGGACAAGAATTGCAATCCAGATATTTTAACGCCTATGCTCAGGCAAATCGCACTCCAGATATTTTTATAGTATAAAGCAAATAAAATCAATAAGCTGTTGGAATCATTTAATAATAGTTGCAAATAAAGCAAAAAAACATATTACCTTGTCCAATAAATTAGCATAGGCGTTTGAGAATCCGTGACTAAGGTAGAGGAAAACTGGAAACAAAGGAGATTGAGAAAAGAGAGTGAGAGACGACACGCATCATTCGAAAATTTGGGATTTGGGAATATTATTAGGTCATATACGTTTCAAAGTTGGGTTGGGTTAATGGATTATGGATATATGGAATATGGTATGGATATATTTCAATTGGATTTGGGCTTTAAGCTGTGGGCTGCTTCTGGGTTACTAAAGTGTAAACTGTTAGATAAAAAAATTCAAAATTTTGATGAAATATATACGAGAATTTATAATTTAATAAAATATTTTTAAATTAAAAAAAATGCGGTTCGGTTCGGTTTTGTACGGTTTTTGAAATTCGAAACCTAAACCAAACCATTTTGAAACGATTTGGTTCGGTTTGAGGAAAAAAAATCGCTGGTCCACGTGGACCCGAACCAATGGTTTCGGTTCGGTTTACGGTTTCGCGGTTTTTTTGTGCAACCCTAGATCCAGCTGGGTTTAACCGGTCAAACACGCTGTTAGATCTTCAAGGCTTGTTTTCTGGCTCATATTTCGAGGGGAATGCGGGAGAAGTTATCTTCCATATTGAACGGGGCCTCTGTTGGTTGGCCAGAAGCATAGTTAGAAGAAACATTGACTCCACTTCCCTTTCGATGGGGCTAACTCCCCTGACATGCCTAGGAGGACGGGCTCTCTTACTTTGTACCTCGTCTTCTTACTGGTATTTTCCTGGGGTGCGAAGAGAGGGATCGGATGTCCTCCGTGGCCTTGCATATACCTCAATAGCTCCTGCATTGCTAGGTTCTGGTTGGTAATACTTCTCATATTGGTTGTCATAGTGGCCATTTCTCTAGTAAGCTAGGCCGACATCCTTTTTCCGTTTTGCCTATGATGGTGGTGAGGTCGGTCATAAGTGTGTTTTTGCACACTTATTTAATACCTAAACAAGCTAATTATTGATTAAAATGAGTAGATTTCTACTCACAATTGTGTAACATTTGCTTTTGTAGGCCAAAAATCACCCAAGGAAAGAGAACAATGCAAAATGAGAAAAAAAAATTAAAAAGGGACTAAAAGTGTGCACAAATTGTGAAATTGGGGACCAAAGCGAATAAGTTAAGAAGTTGAAGGATCTTGGATGCAATTTATGAAGGGCATAATTGATATGAAGATCAAAATTTGAGGACCAGATTATACATGATCAAAGTTGAGGGACTTGTGTGCAATTATTTAGAGGACTAAGGTGGACAAAAGAAAGAAAAAAAAGGCTTATGCACGCGCATGCCTAATTTGGTGTCTGCGCTAGAATGAGTTTTTAATAGACCGAGACCAAAAGGGTTACACTGTGCACGCGAGGCAAGAATGCCCGTGCGCGCACTCCACTTTCCGGCTGGGCAAGTTTTGCCTGTTTCGCGATAAATTTGGGATTTCTTCTGCAATTTCACTGGAACCAATTTTGGGGCTTTAAATACCATTTTTCTCTTCAATTCTAGGGCAAACAAGGGAGAGGAGAACACTTCAAGGAGATTTTTCTTTTTCTTTCTTTTCGTATGTTTATTGCTCCTTTATTTTCTTTCCTCTTTCTTTTTCTCTTTCAATTTCTTGATATTTTGGGAGCAAATCAAAGAGTACAAGGAGATTACATCTAAAGATTTGGAGAAATATTTGAGATGTCAAAGTCAAGCTTCAAAAATGGGTTTTTTCTATAACTTTGTATTCTCTCAATTATTTTTCCACATTTGTAATGCATTGTATGAAATATTCTCATTTTAATTATTTATATAACATGGGCTAATTGATTGTGTTGGGATTTGTGGTATTAGTTTAACCTAGTTTTTAATTAATTTAAATATTTGTTTTTTAATGTTATGTTATTTATTTCCATGCGTTTCTACTATTGTTATTATTGCATTTTCATTTATATGACCAATGAATGATTGTGTTTAGTGATTTGTACATCGTTCGAGATAAAATTGTGCATTTTAGACCAAATAGTAGAAACTATAGGTTTGTTTAGTGGATAGAGATATACCATTGGTCCTAGGTGACTCATTGAGCTATTTTCACAAATATTTAATGTGGCTGTTTGGTTTTAATTGACATAGAAATATAGTAGGTTAACCAACCAATTAGGGTTAATTTCGCTCGAGAGAG
>CAIGRF010202742.1:0-16578 GCA_903798235.1 Fraxinus ornus | reverse complement strand
GCCGAGAATCAAGAATTACAAGATTAAGCGTGTCAATGCGAAGAATAAGCGTCATAATGCGTTTCGTATTTTTAATATTATTTTAATTATTTTTAAGACATTAAATATATTTTTATATAAAAAAAAAATTATGGAAAAAAAAAAAGCGGACAAGGCGCACTATAGCGACGCTTAATCCCGCTATAGCGGTCAACAAAAAAGGTTGTCCGCTTTTTTACCCGAATACCTCGAAGCGGAGTGTTTTCGCCACGCTCCGCGCTATAGCGCGCTATTTAGAACACTGGCTGAAATCAAAACTCAATTTACTGTTCCTGTACAAACTTTGAGAAGTGATAATACTAAGGAATATTTGTTAGAACACTTTCGTAATTATATGGCTCCACATGGAATTGTCCATCAAACATCTTGTGTCGATACACCATCTCAAAATGGGGTTGCTGAAAGAAAAAATAGACATTTTGAAATTGGAATTATCCATAAAACTTCTTGTGTCGATACACCATCTCAAAATGGGATTGCTGAAAAAAAAATAGACATCTTCTTGAGATTGCCATAGCTTAGGTATTTCAAATACAGGTCCCTAAACATTTTTGGGCTGATGCCATTTCTATTGCCTGTTTCCTGATTAACCGTATGCCTTCCTCCGCTCTATCTGGTGAGACTCCATTTCATGTCTTCTTTCCTCACAAGTCCTTATTTCCTATTGAACCTAAAAAATCTGGTTGTACCTGTTTTGTTCGGGATGTTCGACATCTATTACAAAACTTGATCCCAAATCTCTGAAGTGTATATTTCTTGGCTATTCCAGTGTGCAAAAATGATCAATGTTACTGTCCCAATCTTAACAGGAGATGTGTATGCTAATGTCACATTTCTAGAACAAATATTGTTTGCTTCATCCTCAAGTTTTATCAGTATGTGGGAGGATGATGACCTATTAATCTACACCTGTACATCTCCTAATTCTGATCTTCCTTCATCTGCTGCCACCAAGCCTCCTATAACACAGGTTTACTCTCGCCGCCAACAACCTGTTACTCCTGACCCGGCTCCTGTTCTTCCACCTCCTGCTTCATGTCCTACACCAGTTTCTTCGTCATCAGATCCAGGTCCCAGTTCACGCCATGATCTTCCTATTGCACTTCGCAAAGGTAAACGCTAATGTACTTATCCAATATCATTCTTTGTGTTATATAACCATCTTCTTGTTCTTTTGTTGCATCTCTGGACTCTGTCACTATTCCTAAGACTGTTCATGATGCCCTATCTCATCCTGGATGGCGTAATGCTATGGTTGAGGAGATGAATGCTTTAGATGTCAATGATAGTTGGACCTTGGTACACTTACTTGCAGGTAAAAAGGCTGTTGGATGTAAATGAGAGTTCACAGTTAAAGTAAATCCGGATGGGACTGTTGGTAGATTAAAAGCTCGACTTGTTGCTAAGGGGTATGTTCAAACATATGGGGTGAATTACTTTGACACACTCTCCTGTTGTTAAGTTTACGTCGGTCAGGTTATTTATTTCTATGGCAGCCACGTCTCATTGGCCACTGCACCAGTTAGACATTAAAAATACATTCCTTCATGGTGATCTTCAGGAAAAAGTGTATATGGAGCAACCACCTACTTTGTTGCTCAGGGGGAGTATGAAAAAGTGTGCCATCTTCGTAAATCCTTGTATGGCTTGAAACAAAGTCCCCGAGCCTGGTTTGGAAAGTTTTGTCAGACTATTGAAAAGTTTGGCATGAAGAAGAGTAAGTCCGATCATTCTGTTTTCTATAAGCAGTCTGCAGCTGGTATCATCCTATTGGTCGTATACATTGATGACATTGTTATTACTGGGAGTGATTTTGGTGGTATTTCATCTCTCAAATCTTTTATCCAGAGTCAATTCCACACAAAGGATTTAGGAACACTAAAGTATTTCTTGGTGGTTGAGGTGACGAGAAGGAAGAAATGAATTCTCTTATCTCAAAGAAAGTATGTGCTAAACTTGTTGACTGAAACTGAAAAATTGGGAGCTAAACCATATAACACTCCAATTGTTCCAAATTTACATATTACAAAAAATGGTGAATTGTTTGAAGATCCTGAACGATATAGAATATTGGTTGGAAAGTTGAACCATCTTACTGTGACTCGTCCAGACATTGTCTATTCAGTCAATATTGTAAGTCAGTATATGTCTTCTCCAACTGTTGATCATTGGAGAGCTGCAGAACAAATTTTATGCTACTTAAAAGGAGCATCTGGGAGAGGAATTCTGTATGGCAATCATGGTCATACCAGGATTGAATGTTTTCAGATGCTGACTGGGTAGGATCTAAGGAAGATCGAAGATCTACATCATGTATTTGTTGGAGGAAATTTGGTTTCATGGAAAATCAAGAAGCAGAGTTTAGTTTCACGTTCAAGTGCAGAATCAGAATATAGGGCTATGACTAAGTCCGTGTGTGAGATAATGTGGATACATCAGCTCCTCACCGAAGCGGGCCTCAAGACCTCAATACCGGCTAAGTTATGGTGTGATAACCAAGCTGCACTTCATATTGCATCTAATCCAGTCTTTCATGAACGAACGAAACACATTGAGATTGATTGTCACTTCGTTCGTGAAAAGATTCAGCAAGGTTTGGTTTCTACAGGGCATGTGAAAACAGGAGAACAATTGGGAGACATCTTCACAGAGGCTCTAAATGGGGTTTGGGTGAATTATCTTTGTAACAAACTGGGCATGATAAATATCTATTCTCCAGTTTGAGGGAGAGTGTTAGATACTATTTCCTAAAATAGTCAAATAAATAGTTTTGGATTTTAGCCCTAATTTCTATCCTAGTATAATATGAGCTCCTTGTATATATAGACATCTTTTCTATGAATAAAGTGTGAGAAATACCTTGAGAATTTACAGGTATAATATTAACAATATGTTCATTGCAGTTATATATTAATAATAAAGATAAAGAAATTCAATCTAAACTTTCAGAGAGAACGTAATAAAATTTGAATAACTAAATGATAATAAACTGCTTTTGAGTCGTGAAAACCACGAGTATGACATTCAAACGTGGCTACGATATTATCGCATATCAAAGCGTACAGTTCGTTCTTACATAGGGAATTCAAGAGAGCATATGCAATGATTCTCCGCAACATGAAACGGTCATGTATTCATACTCCAAAATTTGTACGTTTATCCATAAGCGTGTTACCAAGAAATTCGAATGTATCCTCCAAAGTTTATTCATTTCACGCAAATTCTTATAAATTATGGTTTAAGAAGCAATGCACATATCAAATTAAACGAACAAGTCGGTATGTTTTTGTATGTACTCACGTATGATAAAGAATATCAAAAGGTTCAAACACACTTAGAACATTCGTTACACTTTAGTCGTTACTTTAAGATTGTTCTTCGTGTTATGGTTATGTTTGCTGGACAATGATTAAATTAGATCCATATTATAATTAAGGTCCAAATCATCACCTCCAAAATCAATAAGAATATCCCATTTTTCATGTTTACGAAATGACATTATTTTTACAAGGTACTCTTTACTATTCCTATTGTATCAGACATTTCTAATTACTTTATGTATTCCATTTTAAAGCCCACATGATTGTATCGAAATCATAACGGAACACATTAGAGTCGTGTTGCAGGCCCACCAAAAGGAGTACTTCAGAGGATGAAAAGGAATTCCAACACAAAACGTGCTTGCAATATACAATTTCAACTTGTACTTCACATTCGTCCTACCGAGAATGACTACCATACATGTGATAGTTGTATTTTGATCAGCGTGATACAAAGTCATGGAGTTGACACAAGAAAAATATTATCTAGTAGACTCGAGTTTCTTACATAGACCAGGATATACGGCCCCTTATAAAGGCTCGGACATTGTGGTAGGAATCAAATTTTTAATAGATTTTGATAAAAATTGATGAAATGTATGGTAGAAAGTTGTGAATCCTATAAAATATATAATTAAAATTAATTGACTTTGACTTAAATTAAAACTTAGATTTTAATCACTAGCAAACAAGGGCTCGATATCACTTTCAAGAGTTTCGTAATGAGACTAACTGTCATAGACATAGATTTTCAGAAACCTAAGAGCTATATAACTTTTATCACTCCTCTTACACACGTTATTGAAAGGGCATTTGAAACATAGAAGCAATGATGAAATTTTTTTGATCAGATATCCAGTTATTCATTTCGGTCTCAAATGGTGGTTTTTGTAATAACAATAGCTGTCCACAATTTCCTTAAAAGAAATGAGAATGTAGACGAGGCTTTTCGTAGAGCACAAGAGCCACACGATGAGGAAGTAGAGATAGACCTGCCTAAGAGAAAGATGAAATTGCAGCCAAATTAGATGCAACTACTAAAGAAGATATGTTGTGGTAACAATTACGGGATTACTTGGCACATCTAGGACAGGCCCTCAAATTATTTTGCCCATTCGAGGTAAAACTTAATTGATTTTGGTTAGCATAATCAAAAAGCCTTTTTTTCCCTTTTGTTTTTTTTATTGCTTGAAAAAACAGAAGGAAAAAATGGTTTATCTTTATTTTAAAGCACTAAAAATGGGAAAAAAACATTTTTTTGGTTCAACATTTATATCACAACAATAAAAAATGAAAGGGAGGAAACAAATTTTTTTTTTTAACCTATATTTTAAAGTAATAAAAAAACAAAGGGAAAAAAAAGTTTGGTTCTCTTACCTTTATTTTGAAGCAATAAAAAAAGGAAAAAAATCAGTTCAACCTCTGTTTTAAAGAAAATAATAACCAAAAGGTAAAAAAACCAGTCATCTACTTCATTTGATAATTGCAACTACTTACAATGTTAATAAGTAGATAAAAACTGGGGTAAACATGGAATATAAAAAGTAACAATAAAATTGGTTAATGGAAAAGTTGATCGAAGCATTCAATCTTCAAACATCATTCAACCAATGCATTGCATCATGGACTACAAAATTTGAATTGAAAATGAGTTTTTTTTGGAAATAATGGGTCTCAAACAGAGGCTAAGAAGTTTATAGATACTCTTCAAAATAGATATACAGTAACAGAGGGCCGATTTAGGGGTACAATGTTAATAGGTAGATAAAAACTGGGGTAAACATGGAATATAAAAAGTAACAATAAAATTGGTTAATGGAAAAGTCGATCGAAGCATTCAATCATCAAACATCATTCAACCAATGCATTGCATCATGGACTACAAAATTTGAATTGAAAATGAGTTTTTTTTGGAAATAATGGGTCTCAAACAGAGGCTAAGAAGTTTATAGATACTCTTCAAAATAGATATACAGTAACAGAGGGCCGATTTAGGGGGGGAGTTCCCTTGTACTGTAACTCCCGTCCCAAAAAAAAAAAATACATTATGTAGAAAAAGTATTTGTATAGAAATTGACCACAGCAAATAGCCTAGCCTAGAAAAGGCCAAATTCCATTTTACTGAAATTTTTTGTTAATAAAATTAGCTAATTTATAAGATGCAATGAATCAAAGCAGCTACACAAATATATATATTAGACTAAAGCTGAAAGAGCATAAAAAAGATGACTTCGAACTTTTATTATTAACTAATATAAAGACATGGATGTGAAATACAGATGTGTGTGTGTGTGTGTGTGATGAAGTTTATATATAGCAGGACATTGCTATAAAATATCAGATTGATACACACATATATGGAAATGTATACATGGACTTCATATGTCATACTTCAACAACATTTCCAATGTTAAGAATATTCAGGTCCAATCACATATGCACCGCACTTCAAATGGACTTGAAAAAAATAAGCAAACATTGTAGATTGCAAATACCAACAAAGTCAACAGCATGTGATGATTGTACTCACAGGAAGTATGTCCACTGGGGAAACTTTTATGTCCTTCTTTGATGACACTCTTCAATCCAGTACACTGGACATTCCTTGTGACAGGATGGAATGCCTATCAAAATAATTGATAGATATTACTGATTGAGAAAGATAATGACCAGAGTTTAAAGTTAAACCATGAGGACTCACCCCTTTTCCATCAGGAAAGCAACGCCAAAAGAAGTCTGGACGGGGACGACCAACAGCATCTTTAATTGCATCAGTAATAACACCAGTAATAAGTACAGAAAACAAGAGGCCTGACAGAGTATACAGTAAACATTATAGCAGTCTATAATATTCACCTTTAATGGGGAAATGGGGAAAAACAATAACTTGGAAAAGATAGAATAATACCCAATATAGCTTGGTGCACATCGTAGACATCGTGTCTAATAAAGTAGAAGATAATAATGACAATGAAAGGCAATATTATTGCAATGATCTGTTAGAAGTGGAAAAGGAGCGATGGTTATAAAACTTTCACATAAGAAGGAAAACAAAGGTGACTTCTCCTAAGAGTATATCTACATACAATATGTCCAATTGCAATGTTTCTTGAAGACAGCATACCGGAACAGCCCAGAGGGGAATAGTATTGTCTTGCAAAGGGTATTTCAGATCTGTCATCATCTCCTCTCCAACAAATCGATGAAATGGTTCTATTATATTTAAAATGATCTCTATTACCACAAGCAGCATTAGAATAAGCCAATCATGCATGTGGACTCTTGCTACTTGTGCTCCATGAGATCTTATAGTGTGGGAACCCAACTGTATCTCTGGCATCTTCACCAACTAAAACAAATCACAAGTAATTATTACTGGACATCAACAAATCTTAACATTAATTGACAGGGCAACCAGAAATTTCATGCGACATATATAAACTCAAAAAAGGGGGAAAAAATACCATGAAGCAACACAGAGAATACAAATACTGGTAACATTATTAAGATTTTTTTAGTTTCTTTTCATCTTTTTTGATAGTATATAAAAGATATATTCACTTTAGCTGTAAAATAAATAGCAAGTAGAAATGCCTTCCGAAATACTAGTAGTCAGATCTGTCAGTCACTGGGCAGTCCCAAGTGCTCTTCTCTTACTATGCCTTGAGAAGGTAATGTTAAAGAAGTTCTCGTTCTTTTCTATCACACAGACACAATACTACAAATTTTTGCTTTAGCAGAAGTGAAACAAATATATTGAAGCACGTCTATGTTTTCAAAAGAAACAAGGTACAAACAAAACTTGATATGGATTCAGTTCTATTTTACTCTAGGTTCTTGTTTGTCTCTCTTTAATAGGAAAATAACATCCACGAAACCCATTTTCTGTTGATTTTGGCACATTAGGGCCCTTTCAAAAATTATTGTCGTTTAGGTAATGAAACTAAAACTTTTGCAGCTAACAGGCAACTCGTCGAATTTCTGCTGAAAAGAAGCCTTGAATCCTAATGTAGTTCACAAGTGATTAAGAATAATTTTAAAAAGAAAATTCTACCCCCTTTCTCAGAGAACCAACTAGAAAATTTAGAAACACAAACTTCATCTTTCCCAACATCCAATCACTTTCATCATAGGAATACTACCCTTCCTCAACCTCGCATGTGGGTTCTCAGATGAGTCCCCAGCAGAGTGGCAATCAAAATCCTTAGGATGTGGTATTGGTTCTAATTTCTGCTACCGTACATTCTTTTGTGGCCATCTCCAAAGATGGAGATGGAGATGGAGATGGATATGGAGTGGAGATATAGAAACCAGAAATCCCTCTGGATCTCATACTGTACAATAATTATCCAGAGAGAGATAAAGATCATAAAAGTTAAAGAACACATCAGCTTGAGTGATCCATAGCTTGAGTATTTTTGGTTCGTCAGTTTTTGGGCTAAACTAGTCAGTCTGTTCTGGGTTTAATAACTATGACTAATACCTCGATGATAACACGCATCACTTTTATCTAGCATACTTCCAATAGATCAATATAAAAAGTTGTTTTGCAGCTTATCAAAAACCATAAACAAACATGACGATTCATAAAACTATCCCTTTTTGTATCGAATTTTCCTAATTCAACATGTTCATTCTCGGTTGTTGATCTCAACCACTACTAGAAAGATAGAACTAGAAGAAATCAATGCTGAACAATGCCAGGTTATTGAGACAGATTTCCTCAACCGAAATTTTCCCATTCATAAGAAGATCCCTGCAGGATTAAGTACCACATGAAAGGATTGCTCAATTCAGGCTTTGAGAAAGACAGCCCCTGTATGCCACACATTAAAATTTTTATTTTCATTCTTCTACTTATTTTCAACCACACATTCTTCAATAAAATAATATTTTTTATCACATCAATAATTTTTCCTTCTTTTGAAACACATATTCCCCGTCAATCTACTATTCCAAAATATATTTTTCCAAAATAATGTGACTCAAACACACCCACATTGATTCTAGCATAGTTACAAGCTAGAGACTATTGAAGTAACAAGAAATAAATAATGAGACTAAGCAAAACAATAATTGAGAGCAGAAGTGCTCTATCGTATCATGCTAATAACACTCTTTTTGAGCGTATTTTTGATGGAAAATGTATTTTGGAATAATAATTTTTTTGGAGAATGTATGATTAAAAAATAAGGAAAAGTTTGGGTTTACATGTAAAATTATTTCATTGGAAAATGCAAGATTGAAAATGAGTTTTGGAAAAATGGAGGCCAAACATAGGCTTTCAATTTATGATGAACATTAGAAAGTATGGTCCTCTCGTGAATAAACTAGTGAAGCTTAGATAGTCTCATATACCCAGGGAAAAAAAAAAAACAGCTAGCATTGCCGAAAAAGGGTAATAAATTATTTTATAACTTCAAAAATACGATTGAGTTGACTCAAATTTTAAGCTTGAAACTTTGCAAACATTTCTATACTAAACTGAGATCTGGCAGTCGAAGGGTATTCAATTCATGGGATAGGTTCATGTCGTGAAAATATTGTATGGTAGTAAAATAAGAGTAGTGTTACGACTACAACAATCATCATATGTGGCATCTTACGTGACATAGCATTATTAAAAGTTATTCCTTTTTTAAATTATTACAATTATGTCATATAAGATACCACGTAGGATGACTGTTGCATTCTCTGAATAGCATTATTGATAAAATAATGGAGAATTTTTAGAAATATATTTTTAAAATTTCCTGCTATAGACTGCATATAATGTGATGGTAAGATCTCCACTCTCAATATCTAAACTTCACTATTTCCGCAGGTAACCGAAATATTAGGGCAAATTTAGGGTCATTTCTACAAAATTATGCTTCAGGCCAGACAAACAGAACTCTGGAAATGAATAACTGGATCAAAATTACACACCATTAATATTTTACAAAAAGAAAAATAAAAAAAAAATTCAAAAGTCGAATAGACAAAAGCAAGACTATTATAATAAATTAAAACATATGAACGGAAACAGTACATTCAAACACGTAAGTAAACCTTTTTTAAAAAAAAAAAATTATCCTACCAGAAACTGTGAAAAGAAATACAGAATAAGATTACGAGAACTCACCCTGAAAACTGTGAGTTTAATGTTGAATTGAAATGGCGAGAAATTTTCTCCAAACTTATGAGAAAAAGAACAAAGAACTAAAATTAAAAAAGCAGAGGTTTCTTCATAAAAGCCATTTCCGTGTTGCGAGTGTGTGTTTGTGTGTCAGTGAGGCTTCACTGTCTTTTTTACTCATACTCAAAAAGGAAAAGAGAGAAGGAATTGACTTAAAGTTGAAGGACCATATCAATGTTTTTTAAAATACATTTTTCTATTTTATTTTAATAACACATTTTTCAATAAATAATACTACCTCCGTCCCATATATATAGACTTGTTTGGTTTTTCACACTAATTAAAAAATCTCATTTAATGTCGTTGGAAAATTAATTTTTGCCGAATTTTTTCCTAATTTACCCTTATTCAATTTTCAACATGTAATAATTAATTTGATGAAAATCATTGGTAACCATAAATTTGAATTTTTTGAAACAAGCAAGACAATAAAAGAACCCAGGTTAAAGCACACCAGGTAGGGACGAAAATCAAGATTTATGACTGCACATTATAAATAAATTTCCATTCTTTCAATTTCGTAATGAAAATGCCAATTTCCATTTCGCCAAATTCATGAATTCCGCCACTTTCATAATGAACACGCCAATTCCCATTCTACCAAATTTCATCCATTCCGCCAATTTCATAATGAAAACGCCAATTTGTATTTGAAATTTTATGACTGCACATTATAAATACAGATACAAAGACAGATTTAAGCACAAATAGAAATTTTATTAACATAAATGAGTTTATAAATGTTGAAGACATAGACAAAATGAGAAGAAGTTGGAAAGACACAGCAATTAGATGAAATCAGGTTGCTTGTTCCGTGTTTCCAAGTACTGGAATGTGTGAAGTTGGATGATTTCAAGATGGTAGCATATTAACTGGGAAATATTTAATAAGGGTATAGTGGTAAAGTAATACAAAAAAAATTTCTACATTAGGAAACTAGCTTATATATTTGTGTTAAAACATGTACTAGCAATTGTAAAAAATATCTTTACAATAAATAATGCTTTTAAATAAATATAGAAAGATATAATTTGCTGAATGATGCTACTTGGCTAGGGTTAAAACCCCGCCAAAAAGTGGCGTTCCCCTATTGGAGGGGACCGTCCCTGACCGCCCCCCCCCCCCCAATAGTGGGGGCCACCTGTTTTTGGCTAGGGATTCATCCCTGGACAAGTGCATTTTCCCTAATTTGCTTAATCTACCTTCTACCAGACTCCATGTCATTGTTCAAATTGCGATTTTCTGCAATGTTGTTCGGCATAGATTGCTGATTTACTTGTTGCATGCTAATCCCATTCACGGGTTGGACTGTTTGTGGGTTGGAACCTGATTCCTCCTGCGCTCGGAAATAGGCATAAGGACCCCATCCTGCGAAAGAGCATTGTAACACAGAAACTTCTTTTTAGAATTAAAATGCTTTCCCCCGTCATTAGAAATTTCACATTTTTCATATATGTACTAGTTTTGGTATCGTAAAATGATGACAGAGACAATCTATTCACTGTTATAGTATTTCGTCCTTGGACTGTCTTTCCTAGCGAAAAGCTAACCCAACAAAACTGGCATCAATGATAATTTGTGTAATGGGATTCCACACGAATGATAACTCTTCAATTTAGCTATAAGTTCTTCATAATAATATATCAGTGTTGTGTGCGTCTCCAGCAAATCAGAATTGATCGAGTCCAGAAATCTTAAAAAACCTTTGGAAACACACTAATGTAGAAAAAGTATTTCACACTGTGGAGTCTCTTAAACGAAGAGCAAAATATAGGATATAAACAAAGTGGAAATTCTACCTTCTGTGTGATATGGAGGTGGGAAAAACTGTAGATAGCAAAATGTAGCAACAACAAGACCTGAAAGGTTATACGGATGTACAGATGTAATGCATGGGAAGATGAAAAATAATCTGGTTGATTTAACCTTTGTAATTTAACAGTCAGCAAAAACAAACCTAAGAGACCCCCGGCAAATACATCTTGCCAATGATGCCAGTAGTCATCCACACGAGAAATGCCAACGAGACATGCAGCAAGGATAGGAAGAAAAACAATGCATAGTTTTGCTACATGACCCCTCTGATCAAACACTTTAATTTTACCGGATAAGTACAATGACAAAAATCCAAGACCTGCAAATGACCCTGAAATATGCGCTAAATTTTGTTCAGATGATAAGTTCACAGACACTGGCAATAAAACTCAAGAAAATTGTTCATGTTAACATGACAGAGATATTATGCATAATCTCTTGTGATATGCACAGCAACTTTAAGGATTAAAACGGGCAATAAGAGAATTACTGCATAACTTCTCATTTCAATTGTCACTTAGAAAAGCGGGACTGGAATTGCCTAGCTTGAAGACATATAATTTCTTATGCAACTTTGGGTCTTTTTTCTTTTAACTTATGCATGATCTTGGTAAAAACTGGAATAAAGAAGAGGCACCACTTACATGACGTATGACCACTTGGGAAACTCTTATGTCCTTCCTTAATATCACTGTCTTTACCATGACAGATCACATTGCCCCAACGATCATATAACTGTTAAAGGAGCAAGGAATATAAAATATAACTTCACTGGTGGGAATGAGATTCATCAAATATAAGGTAAAACTTTGTCAATATATTAGAAAAGAGATGGTCTATTTAACAACCCAGATACTAAATTATACACGGCGCAAGGTAGAAGTATCATACTGCAACTAATACTTAGTTTCAACCATAAACTATTACAAACAAGAAACACATTATGCCATGTAAAATCCCAAAAAAGTAAAGAAATGCCATAGCACAGTAAATGATCTATTGAAGATAGAAGAATCTGAACAGGAAGTAATGAACTAACAATGCATGCAGGGTTTAAGATGACATACATCTTTCCCATCAGGAAAGCAACGCCAGAAAAAATCAGGTCGAGGTCGGCCAACTGCATTTTTTATCGCATCTGTTAGGACCCCAGTTATTAGTACTGCAAATAAGAGTCCTGCAGTTCAATTATAGAGCTAGTCATGCACCAGTCGAAGTCTTAACAAGTTATAATAAGTTTTTAAGATAAAGCATAATATTACCTAGTATACTATGGTGCAGATCATATACATCTGCCCTACGCAGATAGAAGAGGACAAAGATTGCTATAGGCAACAGAACTGCATACAGCTGATAATCAAGAAAATTCTATTATTTGCACTTTGTTCCCATTGTAAACTATTCAAAATATTTGACAAGATTTGGAGTAAATTGAGTGAAGAGTGTGAATATTTCATAGCATCTTGAAAATATCAATCTCCGGAATTGGCCTGTTATTCCAGTTTCATGCCTTCACTTTTTAACAAAAAGATGAGCAGCGCACACAAAACCTAAGTATTTTGTGAAGAAAAATAAAGATATATTTAAAATTTCGGCTCCTCCATGAAAGGATATGGAGTAGATCAGTGAAAGGAAATCAAGGTTAATTAAATATAAGAAACCAAATAAAACCGACATTTTCAAAATCCGAATCAATTTAATATACAATTAATCATTTAAGTTAAACCAAATGCATATATTTGTTTTGACAAAGTGAAGAAATATATAATTCAAATGAGTTTTCTTCAAACAATCTAGCATAAATGATACTCACAGGAACAGCCCACACAGGAACGGTGTTATCTTTCATGGGATATCTGAGATCTGTCATCATGTCCTCCCCAACGAAACGATAGAAAGGGTGAATGATATATAAAATGACCTCTATTACAGCAAGAAGAAGCAATATAAGCCAGTCGTGCTTGTGAGTCCTTGCGACTGTTGCCCCATGGGACTTTACAGTATGTTGACATCCAAGCTCAACCTCGTTTGCTCTGCCCTATTTGTTGATAAATGGGATGAATCAACATTATTCAAGTTGTGCATTGAAGTTCATAATCAAATGGAAAACCCATTGTAATTAAGAAAGTCAAGTGAGACCATCACTAGTTTCAAGAGGCACTTTAATTGCAGCATGGCTTTATAATCTTTAATTAGATGTCATTTAGCCCCTGTCTAAGCCTCATTCTTTAAAACTCATTTTTTCTTTCACTCATTTTCAACGATATACCTCTCAATGAAACAATTTTGCACGTAAACTCAAAACTTCCCAATTTTTAACCACACATTATCCAAAAAATCACCGTTTACACAATCTATTCTAAAAAAAAATGGGGTTCACGAGGGCTTATTATCTTTTCAGTTATAAATATAGGCCTGATGAATGGTGTAACATAACTAACCATCTTAAGCACAGTAAAACAACAGAAAAAGATGAACTAGAAAGAAGCATGATTATTCATAATATAATGAAGCATTATCAACAATCTCAGTTTATATTAAACAGTATACTTATAAACCAAATTAAATGGAACAACCATAACGTTCAACATTCCTTGTGAATATATGTCCTGGAGAATGGAAGATATGATCTAGACATTAATGGCTTGTGCAGTAAGGTGGAATGCACAACATTAGACAATATTACATAACAGAAAGATGCTAAGAGCATGTTTGATACGGCTTAAAATCCAATTAAAATTGAAAATATGGCCGTTATTGGGTCCCACCCGTCTAATAAAAGTCAATAATAACAGCTATATTTTCAATTTTAATTTGATTTTAATCTCTATCAAACACCCTCTTTGATACGGCTTAAAATCCAATTAAAATTGAAAATATGGTCATTATTGGGTCCCACCCGTCTAATAAAAGTCAACAATAACGGCTATATTTTCAATTTTAATTTGATTTTAATCTCTACCAAACACCCTCTAAATCTTGTCCACTGTGTTGTCCAACCCTATGTAGTACTGCTTACCAAACATGCCAAAGTAATTGATATCCTTATTCAAGCATGATGATCATTTAACTAATTTAATTACTCAAAAGATAATTAATCTTAAATATAATAAACTCTCTCTTTATGAACTTCAAAACAACTCATCTCAGATGATGCTGGTCAAATTTATATATCAATTATCATAATTAACAATATGCTATTGACATCAAAATGCATTACAACTACATCGCACGGAAAACCAAATATAATGACCCAAAATTTATGAACTAGAAATGTCTAACTTAAAATCAATTAAAGCACATCTCTCTATTGACTTTTAAGATACTTGATGTATGGAGATACGATTCAAATCTCAAAAGTTTTAACTCTTATTTTAAAGATAAATGTGCATTCACCATCAAGAATCCTACTTGAAAAGGACAAAGTGTAATTACGGAGTTATTACCATATTGACTCATAGTAGAACCTCTACAGTTCATTGTTCTGATCAACATGAGGTACAGGGCTATACGTTTTCCAAACACCACTAGACTCTGCATTTTTTGAACAAATTACCAAGTTCTAGATTTGACTACTTTAACCAATCTAACCCACTATATTTAGTATATTTTCTGTGTCATTGAGTAATCAACCGATAGCGGGCCATAGAAATCAAACTGCATAATACTAATCCTAGCAAGCTACTTTCAGCCTTTATAGAAATATGATCCACAATTTAAAAAAAAAAAAAAAAAATCGTAATAAAGTTGAACTTTAATTAATTTCTTCTTAACATGAATACTGTCTTAAAAAGCAGACATTCTTGATATGATATGGCGTCAACTTACACTATAAGATAACATCGGAAAAGTGAGAAAGAATAAAGAAACAAAATCGCTTAAAAACCTCAAACATTCGCCCGAAATTTGGAGTAGGACAAAACGAGATCTTATCCTTCCAACCCATTTATAGAAGTAGAACTTCAAGCCACTGATTCCGGATCCTATGCAAAAAAACACCCACAAAAGCAAAGACTCAATAGTTACAATTGATGAAAGTGGAGAATAAATACAAATAAGCATAAAGATTCTAACCCTATTGTAAATTAGCAGAATATTTATCCTTAATAAGTGCTTCAAAACATAAAGATATAGGGGAAACAAACCTTACCTTAGAGATATGCTACTTGGGACGAAGTCACAAAAACCAAAATTTCTTGGCCTATGATTATCTCAGAGTTTAATAGAAGCCCAATTTCATGAAAGTGAAGACAAGAAAGAAGATGATAAGAGGGGAAGGGAAAAAAAAAAAAAAGGTGGGAGTTGCTCGGGGTGGGGGTTGACTTTGAAGTTATAAAATGAACGGAACAGAACAGGTGCCAGCGGTTGTAAGATTTTTGGTCACCAATATTTTAATAGGATTAATATCATTCTTGGTCACGGAATGATATCGTGAAATCTCAATTGGTCATCTAACTTAATCATTATCCAACTTCAATTTACTTTCAATATTAGTTAATCAATTAAGCCCCCATTTGGTGAAAATAAAGTAGGGCTGAGCTCAGGCAACCGTCCCTATCTCTGTACCGCTGGGGATTTTCACCAAGAGGGAAAGTGGTGGAAATGTAGGATGTTCAATCTATATATTATAATGTTTGGAAAATCATTGATTTTGATCTCTCCGTGCCTAAAAAGGTTATTAAAGTGGTTGATAAATCAGATCAAATAATTCCAAAACCTATGAAGGAGTACGATGATGAAGATGGAAGAAAATTATCATTGAATGCTAGAACCAAAAATATATTTTATTGTATTTTAGATAGAAAAAAATTTAGTCATATAGCAATTGTTATTCGACTTTTGATATTTGAGATGTCTTAGAAATTAGTCACTTGGGCACTGGCAAGTAAAGAAATCAAGATAAATCTATTGGTTAAGGAATTTGTTTTTTTTTGTTTTTGTTTTTTTTTTGTTTTTGTTTTTTTTTTATGAAACAAATGAACCTATTATTGATATGATTACATGTTTCACCGATATTTTTAGTGGCCTCAAAAGCTTCCGTAAAAAATTTACTAACGATGAACTTGTAAGTAAAATGCTTAGATCTCTCTCAGAGGATTGAAACTCGTTAAAATGTTGATATAAAACTGTTGGAATTGTGCCATAATCAGTGAAAGGAACGGATCCCTTAATCTATGGAATGGAATATAGTTTGTTAGACAACTGGCACTCTCCTATAGGATTAGC